>QRFB01014726.1:0-12011 GCA_008931105.1 Oenanthe javanica
AGGGGGTTAGACATTGATGTCAACCCACATTACACAGTCTGATCAGATTTATATGCCACTGGACGATTGCTTTACTAATTTTAGAATCTTTTGTATTGGAAATAATTCCTTTTTCATTATTGGCGGTGTGGATATTATAATTTTGATTGTGCAATAAAACTGTAATCCACCCAATTTTAATAACATCATGCCTTGATAATGTCTTCTACTGCAGTTTCTTATACGAAGATCAATGTGTTGAGTTACAGAGTTAGTGTTGTTTACATTTGAACTTGCATTGTCGAATTTTGTCACAAGCTCATGAGATATAGAAGAAGATTAAACGTTAGCATTCAATTAAAAAAATCTATGTACATACTACATAGTCATCCATTCAACAAGCATGATATTTGACCCACAAGCAGAAAAACTTCATGTTAAACATATTTTAAACTCATCTGTGGCGGAACTAAGATAACTTGCAGGCTAAACTTGCAAATTAAGCATATATATTTGGTCCCAAAAAAAAATAACCCCCTTAAAATTATTGTTGGATAATGAAAATATGTCAGCGGCAAAAACAAAATTCGGAGAAATTTGAACTAATTATTATTATTTTTTCGATGTCATTCGGTGGTTAAATTCTTTATTAATGTTTCTGAGACTTAATTTTCTTTTAATCTACTTGTGATTTTCGAAGCCAAGCCGGGACCAGAGTCTAGATTATCCTTACCCGCACCTGAACAGATGGCGTTGAGTTTAATGATCACACAACACAATCTACAAATAAAGACGTGGCACTAACTCACATTTTGATAGGCTCTGTCAGTTCTGAGCCAGATATGTGTAAATCACGTGTTGAATACAACCATATCAATACAAAACTCCATCTCCCAACATATACCCACTGATACTAGTTTCTTGTTTTCTTCATAATACTTATAATAATAATCATCATCTTGTACTTTAGTACTTGAGCTTTTTGATCTTCTTCTACATTGTTTGTTCATCTTAACTTAAATTTTATTTCTCACCACCCCCACTTTATTTTTATCTNAAATACAACCATATCAATACAACACTCCATCTCCCAACATATACCCACTGATACTAGTTTCTTGTTTTCTTCATAATACTTACAATAATAATCATCATCTTGTACTTTAGTACTTGAGCTTTTTGATCTTCTTCTACATTGTTTGTTCATCTTAACTTAAATTTTATTTCTCACCACCCCCACTTTATTTTTATCTTTTGGCTCTTAAGATAACTTGTATCCTATATTTACTCCTTTTCTGCTTGTCCCTGCTTGAGTTTATTCCAGTTTTTACTAACATTCTCGCTGTTTCATTGTGCCCCTTTGATTTTTTATCGCTATTCCTGACGTAGAATACAAAGATCTTCCTTGTTCTCTGCTGGGCTAGCTGCAGGGTATCTTCTTTCTTTTTTTGATGTTAATATTGGAATGTTATACTCTTNCGCTGTTTCATTGTGCCCCTTTGATTTTTTATCGCTATTCCTGACGTAGAATACAAAGATCTTCCTTGTTCTCAGCTGGGCTAGCTGCAGGGTATCTTCTTTCTTTTTTTGATGTTAATATTGGAATGTTATACTCTTGGTTGTGAGTGTTTGTGTCTCTCTATTTATATATTTATATGTAACGATTTATATTCTTATTTGATTCTACACTTGTGGTTAGATTTGGTAGTTTGAGAGGTGTTTATCTATGGAGTTAAAAATGTGTGTTTCGAAGTCATCATTTGGGCCTTTTCTCTACTCCAGTCACATAGGTAGTCAAAAAGTCTCCCAACAGCTCTGTTCTTGCGAAGGTAAATTACTTCCCCCCCCTTAAAATTTTACTGGAATTTTAATTATATGTTCTCTTGTGCAAGACAATCAGGTTACTTGACAATATGTGTTTTATTTATTTAATATTATCAATTTATCAACATTGGGTTCTTTAATCTTTACACTTAATGTAAAGGTTTGAGCTTGTGTCATTATCATACCTGCTAGAATTCTCTGCAAGTCAGGACTATAACTAAATTGATATTATACATATCTGTATAAACAATTGACTTGTTTGTATACAAAAAATCTAGTACTTCTGTCATTCATAATTATGTCAAAAATACCCGAGTTCACTCTTGTAATTATGGTTATAGTGTAATGACTATGATGTTCTACCCTTATGTTCCTGAATACTGATTGTTGATCTTCTTTTTACTGTTCAGGTAACTTTTCAAAGGCTTTTTGTATAAGTATTTCAGATAGCGCTATGAGTTCCATTGGGAAAGATAAGTTAACAGTGGACACTTACTCGTTTCGGATGAATGGAATTAATGGTTCAACCCCAAATATATATTTCAGTAAAAGAGTACTTGACCATTTAGATGATGAATATGGTGGTGTTGTTGTCAACCCAGAAAATTTACCATCTAATCCAAGTTTTTTTGCCTCTATTCTCCGTTCATCTCTTTCTCGTTGGATGTTAGAGGTAGCTTTCTTCTCTTCTCTTTCAAGTGCCTTTCTTTCTTTAAGTTCTGTATGTTTATGTGGGATAATGTGGTATATGGCAGAATTAAGGAAACAAATTATTTTGATTTCTGTTATTCTCATTATTATGCCATTTACAATCTTCATGTCATTTGACTGCTTCAGGGAAAAAAAGGTGTTTGGCTTAAGCTGCCACTAGAAAAGTCTGAACTTGTTCCGGTAGCAGTGAGGGTAGAGGAACCAACAAAAAATTGTCATTTCTTTGTTGTTACTTAGTAGGTGCAGTATTTAAACGTTGGTTTGGTAACAGGAAGGGTTTCGGTATCATCATGCAGAAAGAGGATATGTCATGATGACCTACTGGATTCCTGAAGGACCTTGCATGCTTCCTGAAAATGCTTCTCATCAAGTTGGAGTTGGAGGTTTTGTGATCAATGAAAATCATGAGGTAAAATAACCTCAATAGCCATAGGCAATAGCTGCAATACTCTGAATTATATTGCAACATCTCTATTTTGTTCAGTAGTGATGGTTGTTATGTGTTATAATTTGTAAATCAGAATCATTCTTTGCCTTTCTTATAATCGTAGCAGTTAGTTTGCTTGTAATAATGAAATTTTCATTGTGCTAATGTTTTTATAAAACATATATTCAATGATAATCTACAGGTGCTTGTAGTACAAGAGAAGCATACTACCCCAGCATTTACTGGCCTGTGGAAGCTACCTACTGGTTTTATTCATGAGGTTTGTTTACCTTCAAATTTCAATTTGTTTGGCACATTTAGTATCTCCATATAGAAGAAGTTTCAAACTGTTTTCTCTTGATATTATCAGTCGGAGGAGATATTTACTGGAGCTGTAAGAGAAGTCAAGGAAGAAACTGGTGTAAGAACTTTGTGCATAGTTCTTCTGTTAATATTCCTGCTAACTCTTAATTTGCATAATGTCTATTTGATAGTTTCACAATCTATTGTTTTGCTTTTTTGTGTTTCAGATCGATACTGAATTTTTGGAAGTTGTAGCTTTCAGGTACGAGATAGTTCTTTTTTTTAGAGAGTTACCCCTATCACATATTACACAAGTAGATTATATCCTCTTATTTTGTTGAGTAAGTGCTTGAATAATTACAAGAATTTCCTTTAGGCTATAGCTGATAGAGAGTTCAATCAAATAAATCAAACATATATCCCAGTATCGTCCCACATACCAGTAGGATAGCAGGAGTCCGGACCATGAAATGTATACATATCTTATTTCTACTCCTAAGAGCAAAAGGTTTTTCTGTGAAGACCTCCCCTTCTCCACGGGATTTTGACAACTTTTAATTGAGAAGCTCTGTAAATGTGAAAAATCTTGAAAATTTTAGATAATATTTAAGCATCCAAAAAAGGCATCAAACGTCGAAAGATAAAGTGAATAGTAGGAATAAAATAAACTCTTTAGACAATGAAGTCATGCAGTCAAATTGTGCAAAACAGCATAATAAGAAGAAACTATAGAGTGTAGGCCGGTGTGCATAGAGACTTATTTAAGCTGGGGTTCATTGATCAGATGTCACTGCCAAAAATGTTGCCTTGATTTGCAGTTTGGGCCTACTCTCATGCTAAGAGTTTAATTATCCTTTTCTTATAACATGTACTTTTAACTTAATATGCGATGTGTATTTGCAGGCATGCTAAAAATGTGGCTTTCCAAAAGTCAGATTTATTTTTCGTCTGCATGTTGAGACCGCTGTCAAATCAAATCGTGATTGATGATATTGAAGTTCAAGCTTGCAAGGTAACATCGTTTTCCTTGACGATAATGTAACTGTTAACTTTCAAAATAGTCGAGGTGCTGGCTTCAAAAAAAGTTCGTGATTGTTAAAAAAGTTGCAGTTGATCACATCCTAGAAATTGTCTTAAGTAGTTTGTAATTATGGTCAGCCTCTACTTTCAGCTATAGTGAAACGATGTAGTTACCTATTGCAATGTTGCTTAGTGTAGAACCAATATATCATGCTTGCTCTTGTTGTTTGATCATCAGAAGATACTTAGAAATGCATTATACCAGCATACGGATAAACAATTAACATTCTCTATATCATTTTTGCAGTGGATGCCATTAGATGAGTTCATAGAACAGCCACTTATCCAAGGTGACAACATGTTCAAAAAGATCATCGACATTTGCATTGCACGTATAGGGAAGCAATACTGTGGACTATCTGTTCATCCCGTAGTCTCTAAATTCGATGGAAAGCTTTCTTCCTTGTACTACAATATAGTAGATGCTCAAGATTCCAACTGTCAAATCACATCACCATGAATGGTTCCGCCATGTGCCTGAGAAAATATCTTTGTGTTCTGATGCTGAACTCATTCCTACTGCTCCAGGAAACTTTGCCAAAATTGACCTTATGAGTTATGAGTAATGCCACTAATTCTTACGGCACAATTCATGTGTATAGTCTTGTATTGACATGGATCTTTGTAGTGTACATGTATTTATAGTTGTGATTATTGTAAATATATTTTCATTATTAGTTCTAAAAATATTAATAAAGATCACTAATTATTATTATTACAAAGAGAGAGGTTAAGGGGATGTATTTAATTTAATGAGATTTTTTTTAATTTTAGATATTTAGATGTATTTAATTTGAATTTTTAAAATTTTATTTAAATTTGATGGTATTAAATAAAAATTTTAATTTTATTCATTAAAATTTTGATACATTCAATTTAGATTTTAAAAATTGGATGGTATTTCGTTAGGATTTTAAAATATTCATTAAAATCTGATAGTATTCAGCTTGATGAATATTTTTTATTCTATAAAATGATAGATTTTGATAGATTTTATAATATTTTTTATGATTCTCGAAATCAATTTAAAATTATTAAATTTGAAGTTATCTAATTAATCTATTAAATTCTATACTGACTTTGAAAGAAGGTGTCTAAAATGAAAATTAACTATAATTTTTTAAAATTTATAAATTATTACTAATTCATTAAAATATTTTAAAATTTAAATTTAATACACCACCATCGTACTTAGACAATTAAAACAATAACATTAAAGTTTATTTATTAACCTAAAAAATATGTAATCTACAATTGACAATGACAAATTTTTTATTATATTCATCTAAGCATAGCATTTATTAATTCTGTACTTGTTTCATTAATTACATATTTTATCCTGTATATTTAGTATCTTAAACATTTATTGAAACTATATTTTCACATCTTTATAATAATCACATTTTTTTAAAGTTAATCCCAGTTTCTTTCTTTAATCATTTCTAGAGTTCAAACTTCAAACGAAAGCAAGCAATACATGATGTATGATAAGGTGGTGGTTGACTTGTGTTTCATTAAAAGTGGACACTGAGCAGAATCTGATCCGACCCGTTATCCCGGGTTTTCTGTAAAGTTGAGCTAATTCTGGAGAAACAGAAAAATACACAGCAGAATACTCCAAATCCCTAGATTCTGCAATATGCCTTTTAATCATATTTTGTTGATCATCAACATAATCTTCTTATTCTTCACTTGTATCCCATTTTCATCAGCCCTTCCTTTCATTGTACTCCATGGTAACTATATTTTTATATATATGTATGCACACTGTCTAGTGATGAGTTCTGACTCATTTGTTAAAAATCATGACTTTACTATTAATTTCAACCAAGATTCATTTTTTTGTGAAGTGGGTGTGTTTTATTTGAGTTTAGTTGGGTTTCTTTATTATCTTTTTTGAGTTTCAGTTATTGTTGTTTCATTCTTTCATTGCTTTATTATTGCTTTGTATGTTTACTGGTTGCTGTAACTCTGGTTTCTTGGTGTTCAAAATTTGTACTTTTTTTTTTGCAATATGCACTCTTTTGTATTTGTTGTGTTTTACAGATTACTGATGGGTTTTTTGTTTCAGGGATTGGAGATAAATGCACCCACAAAGGAATCACAAGTTTTACTGAACAACTAAGTGACTGGTCTAAATCTGATGGATATTGCTTGTGAGTCTTTTAATCTATCCAAAACTAGCCAATGTTTTGATCAAAATATAATTTGGTGTTCTTTTTGTGATAGACTAGGTATTTATATCAAGTAACTTAACAACACTACCTAGACTTAAAACTATCATTTGTAAGAATCATTTACTTTTATTTGGACAATTTTGGAAATACTGTGATCAAATGCATTTTCTGGTTTTCTGAAGCTATATAGCATAATTTTCTCATTTTGAGTTACAGTTGGCTTCATGAGATTGAATTATGTACATGCGTAACTTTAATGGAATAAGAATCGATTCAGGCCTCCTGTTAATCGGTTTACTTTTTCAGAGATTGTAGAAGCCGCTATTTATGACACCGATTTCAAACGGGCTGTTTTCTAGTTATGATAAGAGATGTGATTTCTTCGATGTCACACATTTTTGAAATGAAAGTTTCTTTTTTTTTCTTTCTTTTTTGAATTTGTTATTTTTGGAAGTAGATTAAAGTGTTCATGTACTGTAGGGAAATTGGTAATGGAAGCTGGGATTCTTGGTTTATGCCTCTACAAGATCAGGTGCAGCCATAGAGTAAATTATCGTTCTATGTCTAAATTATTATCTTCGTGAGAGTTATATTGAAGTAATGAACTCT
The DNA here is from genome assembly GCA_008931105.1 of Oenanthe javanica. Classification (NCBI taxonomy): domain Eukaryota; kingdom Viridiplantae; phylum Streptophyta; class Magnoliopsida; order Apiales; family Apiaceae; genus Oenanthe; species Oenanthe javanica. The sequence goes on from QRFB01014726.1 coordinate 7,111, forward strand.
TACCTTAACAGGCTCAAATCGTTTGCGACAAGGTGCCGGATTTCTCTTCTGCAGCCAAAGCTATATGGATTGTTTTTAAGCTTCTTTTTTTTAACTTGCATGATTATGTTTAAACCTTTAGGTGAAGGAAAATAAGAAACTCAGAAAGGGTTACAACATAGTTGGTCTCTCCCAGGTAAGAGATTATAGTGCAGAACTTATATCGCATCGGTTTCTTATGAATCATGCACGGTGTACATGTTCTTGTTTCTTATTAAAGAAACCGAAGTTACGTATGATCAAGTAACCAGTGTGTCTGTTAGAGTAGGCATGATCTCAAACAATACAGGGCATTAAAACAGTATTATATATTTTCCTTAATTGTGTTTTATAGATTATTTTTACATATATTTTAAATGGGGCGAGTACTCAATCGCAGTGGGCTAATAATATTAAAATAATCTGTATGAACAAATTGAAATGTATATATCCTAGAAGCCTACAACTTTGATTGATAAAAATATTAAGGTTCTCCTTTCTATGTATGTTTCCTGTTACCCTACTTATTTCCTTCATGCATAGATTCAGTTCTCTTCAGACCTCGTTCCAGATCCATATTATAAACATTGTCCTGCATCAAGATATAAGCAGGGGTTCACTTATCATAAATCGATTTTTTTATAATAATTTTCAGTATTCATCTATCTAGGTATCAGCCTTTTACATCGGTCCATTCCCTTAATAGAGTTAGTTGTGATAATTATTTTTATTGTGAAGGTTATTATTTCAAAGTCTCATTAATGAATATGCCAGTGGTTAACCTCCTGATTCCTACTTTCCTGACAATTGGGTATAAATCCTGTACTTCCTAGATTCATTAATAGGTTTTCTTAACTGAACTATAATTATACTCTTTTTTCGGTTTTCAGTTTAGTTTCCTTTGGAATTCTAGTTTTGACATATGTGAAAGGCAAATTATTTGGAAATATAATAATTATATATATATTTTATTATATTTTTAGGTATTTACCATAAATATTGATATTGTAATATTGGATATATATTCTCTCAAATAGAGAATGATGGGACAATTGATTATGATTGAATAACAAAGATAATCTTTTATCAATATTCTTCGTGACATCAGAGCCAGGTTATGTAACCCTTGCTTCCGCAGATGTAAATCAATCGAGTGTGATATATGAAAATTATATGTTGCCAGGATTTTCGAAGGAACAACGACAATCTTTGATTACATCTTTTGGTAACCATAAAAATATTGTGCATCAGTTAAATAGTGATATTGGTGATAAAGAATGGATAATAGACAGCTTCGAATCATGTTACGGGTAATTTATCATGTTTAAATAATATTAAAGATGTGGCTCCTTATTCGGTTGGTTTGCCAAACGGTCAGAAGATTGCAGCAATTAAAGAAGGAACGATACAACTTACCATCAAAATTTGTCTCAATCGTGTTCTTTATGTTCCTAAATTAAATTGCAATTTGATTTCGGTTTCACAACTTAATGATGATAAAAATTGTTTTGTTCAATTTTCATCTAAAGCGTGTGTTATACAAGATTTTCATTCGAGAGAGGTTATTGGAACAGGTGAAAGATGAGATGGACTTTATTATTTGCGGCATATGTTGAATGTCAATGTAGTTTCGACTGTAAGTTCACCAATAGAATTGTGGCATAAACGAATGGGTCATCCTTCTGTAAAAATAGTAAAATTGATTCCGCAGCTCCGTAATTCAAGAGAGGATTTGGATAAAGCATGTGAAGTTTGCCATCAAGCAAAACAGACGAAGGAAACCTTTTTATAAGTGATAATAAAACTACACAGATATTTGAGTTAATCCATTGTGATTTATGGGGTGGATGATTTTTCTCGTGTTGTATGGATTTATTTACTAAGTAATAAAACAGAGATATTTGAATCTTTCATGTCTTTCATTGCCATTGTTGACCGCCAGTTCTCCAAAAACATAAAAATTGTATGTAGTGACAATGGTACAGAATTTAATTGTATGAAACAATATTTTTTGACAAATGTAATACTTTTTCAAACAAGTTGTGTGGGTACTCCTCAGCAGAATGGACGAGTAGAGAGAAAACATAGACATATTTTGAATGTTGCACGTGTATTGAGATTTCAAGGAAATTTGCCTATCAAATTTTGGGGAGAATGTGTACTCACTGCTGGCTATTTAATTAATCAGGAAGGTATATGATTTGGAGAATGAAGAATTTTTCGTCTCCCATGATGTGAAATTTTATGAGAATAATTTTTCTTTTATGGATAATGATTCTGTGAATGATAAACCATTTTCTTTAATGGATAATAATGTGTGTATAGACCTGCGGTTTACCTGGTTCACGTGGTTTGCAGGCTATTGCGTGAGCCCGTGAGTTTAACCAGTGCGCACCCAAAAAGGGTAGCGGCTACGAATTATCACAGTAAAAAATAATAATAATGTGTGTATAGATGATTCAGAATTGTTTGAATCTTATGACTTAGAAGAGGGGACAACGGAGTTACAATCCCCAACCTTGCAAACTCCTCCACAGCAGGTAGAGGTGATTATTCCAGAATCTCATGTAGATGAGGGTTTGAGTATGGATGCAATGGTACCCACGATAATGTGTTGGGTCATGGAATGAGAACAAAATTTTCATCAACTAAATTAAAGGATTTTGTGGCAAATACAACAATAAATAAAAGTTCATCTAATGGTTCATCTGCTTCTAATCCTCCTTCAAGTGCAAATTTTCCTATATCACATTATGTATCTTGTGATAAGTTTTCTATCAAACATCGAAAGTTTCTTGTAGCTATTACAACGGGTGTTAAGCCACAATCTTTAAGGAGACTGTGAAAGATCTAGAATGATGTATTGTTATGCAAAAAGAAATTCAAGCATTAGAAGATAATGACACTTGTACTATGGAATATCTTCCTCCCGGGAAGAAAGCTCTGGGTAGTAAATGGGGTTGAGAGATTAAAGGCTAGATTGGTTATTTTTGGTAATCATCAAGTAGAAGGTATTGATTATAACGAAACATTTGCTCCCGTGGCAAAAATGGTAATTGTTCGAGCTTTCTTAGTCATTGCGGCATCGAAAAATTGGGAATTGCATCAGATGGATGTTAAATGTTTTTTTACATGGTGATTTTGACGAGGAAGTGTATATAAAACTACCACCTGGTTTTAAATCTTCAAATCCATGTATGGTATGTCATCTTCGTAAGTCTATATATGGATTAAGGCAGTCACGTTGTTGTTGGTCTAATAAACTTGTTATAGCTTTAAATGAATATGGGTTCATGCAGTCTTATTCAGATTATTCACTTTTCACATATATAAAGGGAGGTGTGCAAATAAACGTTCTTATATATGTTGAGGACTTGATTATTTCTGGTAATGACTCTCGTGCGTTAAAACTTAAAAGCATTTAAAGATTATCTTAGTTCTTGCTTTCATATGAAAGATCTTGGTGTGCTAAAATATTTTTTGGGTATTGAGGTGGCTCGCAGTAAACAAGGCTTATTTTTATGCCAACGGAAGTATGCTCTTGATATTATTTCTGAAACAGGTTTGTTGGGAGCTAAGCCTGATCAAAATCATAATCTGGGTCATGCTACTGGTGCATATCTTGCTGAACCCTGAAAAATATCGAAGACTTGTTGGGTGCCTAATTTACTTGGCGGTAACACGCCCAGATTTGTCATACACGGTTCATGTTCTTTCTCAATTTTTGCCGTCTTCATCCACATGAAGAACATTGGAATGCAGCATTACAAACAGTTCGTTATTTGAAAGCGGCTCCTGGTCAAGGAATTTTACTTCACTCGGATAGTGTTTTGTCTCTTACTGGATGGTGCGTCTCAGATTGGGCTGCATGTCCTCTTACTCGACGATCTCTTACATGTTGGTTGGTGTTTCTCGGTCAATTTCCAATTTCTTGGAAGACTAAGAAGCAACATACAGTATCTCATTCTTCGGCTGAAGCTGAATATCGTTCAATGGTATCTATCACTTGTAAGTTAAAATGGTTAAAGGCGCTTTTGCTAAGTCTTGGGATTCATCACAAGAAATATATTCCCTTATTTTGTGACAGTCAGTCGGCATTACATATTGCGAAAAATCCCGTTTTCCACGAGCGAACGAAACATATTGAGGTGGATTGTCACTTTGTGCGAGATGCTATTCGTGATGGTCTTATCTCTGCTTCTTACGTTCCTACAACTGAACAATTGGCAGACATATTCACAAAGGCTTTTGAAAAGAAACAATTTGAATTTTATCTCAGCAAGTTGGGCATTTCGAATGTACATGCTCCAACTTGAGGGAGGGTATTTGGAAATATAATAATTATATATATTTATATTATATTTTTAGGTATTTACCATAAATATTGATATTGTAATATTGGATATATATTCTCTCAAATAGAGAATGATGGGACAATTGATTATGATTGAATAACAAAGATAAACTTTTATCAATATTCTTCACAAATGTTAGTCTACCATGTATAATTTTTAGTAGATATTTTTATGTGCCATTCTCATATGCATATTCATAGGTCCATAACTTTAAATATCATTTTAAGTGTTTTCTACTAGAGTCTTAATTTTGAATGCTTAAGTAGCTTTAAATTGTTATATATAAATATATAACTACTGAAAAAATCAGCATTACTCATTATCCTCTTATTTTATACAGGGTAATTTGATAGGTCGAGCTGTCGTGGAATTTTGTGAGGGAGGACCCACCGTAAGAATTTTGCTTCTGTTCTGATGATCTACTTTCTAAATCTTTCATGACATTCTGTATTATGTAAATAAAAATAATAAATATCCATTCATCCTTAGTTTTCTATATGCATATACCCCCCCCCCCCCCCCCCCCCA
>QRFB01014726.1:12095-23881 GCA_008931105.1 Oenanthe javanica
CCCCCCCCCCCCCCAAAATATAAATCTTTCTTAGTAAACATATTTGTGATATAAAAAAACAGGTTAAGAACCTGATATCGTTGGGAGGGCCTCATGCTGGTACTGCTTCTGTTCCACTTTGTGGTGTAAGTTCTCTTCTATCCCATTGTTAATGCAATGTTTCATAATTCATTACAAATTCTCATATAGAAAACATGTATGTTCACTGTTGTCCCTCCCTCTCCCTAATAAGAAGAAAGAAAGATCTTTCTTTTGCCAAGGAAATTGAGATAAAAAGATCAATATGCTGGTAATACCACTAATTGAAACATAGGGGTTTTCCTTGTGCGCACTGCTGAAGCAAATACTTCGAAGAAGTTACTCTTATTCTCTGTATTTGAAATTTTGAACCTTAATAGAATTGTGGCTAGGTGATTGCGTGTTGCTTAGTCTGACAACTGTGAGCTTTGTTTAAAATCTAAGACAGAGAAGTAATCCTACAGCCTGCAGAATCGCAGATTAAATATAATTTATAAAACATTAAAACAGCCACTAGATATTTCTATATCAAAAAATGTTGTTTTGTTGTTGACATAAGCCTGGTTAAATTTGTAAAAAACCGTGTAAGGTATCTAGCTAGAGCAGGTGTATGACAGTGATGCTGAGCAAATTCTCAACTTCTAAACAAGGCAAATATTGTTTTCCACGTTTTAAGTATAACTATTATGTTCCTTCTATGAATAACCTTTAACTATTATGCTGACCTTGTTTTATGCTTTGGCAGACAGGTATATTCTGTATCTTGGCTGACAGCTTAATAAAATCAGAGGTCTACAGCGACTATGTGCAAGTAAAAATCTGGTTTTATATCCTTTTTCTCTTTAACGTTAGTCTTTAAGATTTTATATAGCCGCCCTGGGTAATGCAGAGTTAGTATATCAATATAGGTTGTCTCCTCTAGGTCATTAGTTTACTCTCTGCTGCAATCTTTATGAACAAGGATCAGTATGTACTGAACTTGATGTATTTTGCAGGCTCACTTGGCTCCGGCTGGTTACCTTAAACTACCAAATGTAAGTAATATGTTCACGGGGAACTTTTATACCCAAGTCAAATATGTTTGCCATGCAGCATATATTTTATGACTCTATATAACCAAGCATCGCCTAGTAGCTAATATATTTGCATTTTTGGCAATAATTCGAGTTTAAACCATAAAGGATTACCCTCTATTATGGGGATCAGTTGACTCCTAAAAAACCCATTAAAGTGTGAATGGTTTAGACCAGCCTTGTCATGCTTTCTTGCTGGACTAGTACCTTTTTCTTGTATATTCTCCAAGATCAATAGCTTTAACTGTTACTTGTATTATAGGTTTATGTTTGATTATTGACCCATGATTTGAATTCTTAGGACATTCCCGACTATTTAGATCACTGTACCTTCCTGCCAAGGCTTAATAATGAAATCCCTGATGAGCGGAACTCTACATACAAAGAAAGGTTTTCGAGCTTACAGAATCTGGTGTTAATCATGGTATTTTAGTCCTGCCTCTTTTTTATTATATATTCATTAATTCTTTAATCCGGATATTTGAAACTTGTTTTTCTTATTTATCCTCTATGATTCTATTGTTGTACATGAAAAGCATGAAGACGACACTGTGTTGATTCCAAAGGAAACTGCATGGTTTGGGTATTATCCGGATGGCGCATTCAATCCAGTCTTGCCTCCACAGCAGGTATCATTTTTTATAATGTTCTCAACCACATGGTTACTCTTTCCTTCAGAGAGTAGAGTTGTTTAAATGTCGTTGACATCCCCAATTGGATGCTCTACTAGAAGTTGAAAACATGTTTTCTTTTCTGCTTCCCAAATTGGAAGTAAAAATGTTTACATTTTGAAGCATCCATCTTGTAATACAATTTTTTAGCACTGCACTCTTGATGTTTTCCGGGAAACACCAAATTTGGTTCTAAACATATTTTTACCTTATGCAGACTCAGCTATACAAAGAGGATTGGATTGGTTTAAGAGCACTGGATGAAGCTGGCAGGGTTAAGTACATTAGCGTATCAGGAAATCATCTCGCGATTTCTAACGAGGACATGAAAAAATACATTGTCCCTTACTTGGAAGAGGGGGCATCAATTGGAAGTGTACAGACAATAAGCAACATAAAGAAAATTGCCATGCATCAGCGGTCGAAGGAGGCATGGTGAGAGGTATCATCATTTCACAGGTTGCTGCCTATCAATTGCAAATATTATCAATGAACTGCTGGAAATTTGGAGGATCAATCGTCATATTACATCTCCTCTATTACAGTTCTAAGAGTTCAGGTTCACGATTCAATAACTAAATTTGTAAAGATAATTGCTACTTGTTATTACTAATATATATGGAGTCAAAAAAATTGCTACTTTTTTTTGTCACTAATGCTACTAGTTAAAATTGTATTCAATAAAAATCTAAAATTTGCCTTCTTTTTTTTTGTTGAATCAACTCCTTGTTCTTTTTCTGAATATAAAGTGAGAAGCTTCTAATTGGAATCGTTACCCATTTTCTATCGAATTTATTGATTTAGTAAACAAATGTTAGCTTTCTGTTGAAAATGATTTTTATCAAATCAGCCTAAATTAATAACAGTAAAAACCCGACGATTTCTTAACCAACAACTACAAGCGTGTTTATTATTTTTGAAAGGACCAATGACTTGATAAAAAAAGAAAGAGAATCCAATCAAATCGAGCTTAATTTCAACCAAGATGTCAAGTCGCGAGTCTAAATTATAGACTAGTCTGAACTAAAGCCTTCTTGATCAAGTAATAGCTGTGAAATAGCGTGGTCTGCTCAACACTGCCAAACTTAAATATGAGTAAATATCAAGAAAAACAATCCTAAACAGAAATATCAAATCTTTTTCTGTCAAAGTCAAGGAGCTAGACTCCACAAAAAACAACCTCCTCATCATTCAAACCAGGCAATTGTCTTTATTCAACCTTTACTAGTGACATTTATTAAATTATCCTTGGCATTGGTAAAAGCATAGTCATCTTTATTTTAAGGAGACCTAAATTTCTCAAACTCGGAGTACCATAGAAAATCAAAGTCAAATATGTGATGCAGAACCCAAAATTTGAATGGAAACTGTGTATTGTTGTAACTAATCTGTTTTAATTTTATTTAGATTCTACAACAAAAATACAAGGAGCACAAGTTTCAAAAAGATGATGATAATAGTGAAAACTATTAGATCAATTTACATTGAAATTTCTCATCTCCAAGACAGCTTCTCTTGATCTATGAAGAACAATTAGGAGTAAAGATTAGAACCGAAAGTAAAACTACATTATAGTCACTGAGAAAGAGGATTCCCGGGTGCTAATAAAACAAAATGTATTGAGCAACAACCAAATCTTAGACCATATGGCTAGACATATATACACATGACACTGATAAGTGAGATTTCTAACTTCATTTGCATATTCCATTAGATTGCATGAGTACTTAAAATGACAGCAATGGCCCCTCATTCATTCAACACCGCGATCTGAGGTAGATTGTCAGCAAAGCCCTTGGAGCCAATTCATTCTCATGACCGAGGATGAAGGGCATCAGAAGGCCTGTGTTGCGACGCCCATGGGTTGAAAGGGAGGCGACGGTGATTAGTACTCTTTGGGTGGGCTCGAAGAGGCTCATCCGGTGTTATTGATGGTCCCACTGACAATGTAGTAGCTGATCGGGGGCTAGCAACACGCTCGCATGAAGGGCACATGGTGAGGGTTGTGGGAGGGGTCATTTGCATGTAGAACTGAGGGGAAGATTTAAGTGCCCTTAGTTCTTGCACCTCCTTGTGCAACTTCCTGTTTTCCTCTGTTAAAGTCTGGCAACATCTTTTTAGGAACTCACAGTCAACTTCTGTTTGCTTCAACTTTGTCCTGCATTTACCAAATTTTCACATACAGAGTTAATTAAGCTAATCCATGTTGTCACTGGTAAGATGTACATAATACTTAATTATAAAATTTAAAATAAAAAAATGCTCTCTCCCATATTCAAGTTGTCATTTACGGTCTTCATCTTTACTTCTTAACCGCAAAAGCGAACAGAAACAATGGAAAATTCTTGGGTTCTCAGATTAATCTATAGTAGTATAAGGGTAGTGTTAACTGTTTATGCATTTAGTTCCTTAAAACAGCTGGGACAACATATATATTCACTTCGTCCTTCAAAATCAAAATATGCCCTTTCATCCCAAATTGAGATAGCATGAGATTCCATTACATATAAGATATTATACAGATAAGAACATGAACACATTATGATATTTTAAATATTCATACCCTGTCGAAGATCTTGCATCATATTAAATGCAATTAAATAATAGAAATATGAACATAAATTTAAGTTTCCGTAAATGAAAAACTCTTTATTTTAATTTTTTTATTAGTTTTGTCAACAACAAAATAAGCCAGTATTCCGCCATGAAAAGGGGCTTGTAACCGTCATGAAGCATACTTTCTCGTCTACAAATAAATACAAATTAAGCTACTATCCAACCATGAAAAAACGGATTTATACGTCAGAAACCCTATATTTCCTCGACTACCTACAATCTTATGCAAACATCCTATATGCGACAAGAAAAATCCCACGAGAATTGTCACCCCGCACACACGAGAGTTGAAGCATACAGTATTTCCATGGCAAAAGATAATGTTCTCCTTTATAAATTTCTAAATAAATGTAAAATATATAACTAACATACATAGAGTAATAATTATGCCATACAATAAGTAAAAAAAATCTCACCTTGCCCTCCTGTTCTGAAACCAAACCTCCACTTGCCGAGGTCTCAGTCCTAATCGCTTAGCCAAAGCAATCTTTTGTTTCTGCATACCATAACAAACCCAAACCATTAATAAAATCACCATTCTAATTCATAGTCCTTGATATGAATTTATCATTACAACTGTACAAGGTATCACATGATGGAGTAGGACAAAGAATAGTACTCAACATTTCACAATAAATTGAAAACAATAACAAAGCAATTTTTGTCATTATTACTAAGGGTAAGGGCCTGTTTGGCGCATGTAAATTTTCTAGTGATTTTTTTGTACCTTTTAAAATTAAACCATCAATCTAAAAATAACAGCCAAACCTACCCTAAATGCCTAAGTATGCTTAATACAAAAATTTTATGACAACAAAATTTACTCACAGGGTTAAGAGTGTTATGTTCTTTGAAGCTCTCCTCAAGAATGGCAGATTGGTCTTTCGTTAACCTCAGTTTCTTCCTCGAATTATCTCCGTCTTCATCGTCACTTCTCGAACATTCTAGAATTTCATCTCCGTTGGCTAGCTCGGATCTCTCATTAACAAGACTCCTTTTATTACCACTTAAACTAGATATAGTGCTGTTTGGTGATGACATGCCAGTTTCTTCTTCCACGTCCCCCGTTGTCACCGGTACCCGGTTCACGTCTATTCCAGTCAAGAACGATCTTCCATCTACTCTGCATGTCTCCATTCGATCTATCCACACGTATAAATTCACAAATATTATTAACTGAACCTTTATAAATTAATATTTTTATTCGGCCTAGTGTATTTTTAATCTCGATAAATTTAAAATCTCGATATTCCGGAACAGTAGCTTACAGAATACAGAGGTATTAGTGCAACTTTTTGCGAGGCAACATATAAACATACAGTGCTGTGCAAAACTGCAAATTAATTAATCAATTGAAAGAGGTCTGTATATATTACTTTATTATATATAAATTGTTTGTATGTTATAAAATGACTTGATTGTGTAAAATAATAAAAAACGGACACGGTGTGTTTAAAGCAGTTCTAGTGATATTAATATAGACACACAAGCATATGTGAAATGCAAAAGGAAAATAATGAATTGCAAATGGAAGAATTTATGTGCAGGAAAATTTGGAAAAGTAAAATCACAGAAGAATAGCTAGAGAAAGTAAAAAAATTAGATCTTGAACAGTAAAAAAAGAAAAAAGTTGTACCATGTGAAGCAGGATGTGTCCAGGTGGTGTTGGTGTGAAGAAGATTCAAGGGTGGAGAAGGCATCAAGTTTAACTCTAGTGGTGCTGAAGCATGAGCCATCTGATTGTGATTATGGTCGGTGATGTTGCTGTTGTTGTGTTGGTTATGGGAAGACCCTGTAAAATTCAAGCTCAGACTCAACCCCAACTCATCTCTTTGTTGCACCATCATGCCTTTTCTTGCAACTTCTTGGTTTTGTGTTTCTTTATATATCAATATATAATGGTTGAGAGAGAGAGAGATGAAGGCAATGAGTTATGGGCGGTGGAAGGGCTATATAAAAGGGTCATAAAGAGGGGGGGTTTAGAAGAGTAAACTTTCTTTGGAAGCGACAATGTGTGTGTGTGTCAGGAGGTTACCAAATAATCTACTAGTCTATCATACATTCATACTAGGCCCTTGTGCCCCCTCCCTTGTGTAATCTATTTCTCTTTCTTCTTTTACTACTACCATTTACTCGTACTAGCTACTGTCTCCAACTTTGACCTCTTCTCTTACTATTTAATTTACTGTTTTCGAATTTTGTCATTTGTCATTATAATAACACAAGTTACAAAAGATCTATTTATACTCCTATAATGCAGACAGTCAATTTCCTGTGTTTAATAGTCTTAAACAATTGAATAATTGCATTTGACTAGTCTAAACCTTGTATAGATCAGTTTCGATACTGTACATTTACTCGTCTAAAGTTACTCATGCGGGGTTACAAAAGTCAAATAAAGGATTGAATGTATGAGAGGAAACGTTAGTCATAATTAAAGAAACATGATTTGAAGTAAGATTCGATCTTAAGTGTGATCATATCATCAATCATACATACCAGTAACCAGCTTGTACTATTGGATGGCCTAGAATATAATACACATACAGATAAGTGTAAGTATATTGGTGGAATGTGGGGGATAAAATAGATGATTGCAAGGGAAAGAACAGAAAGACAAAGACCTCACAACACCATCATTTCAATGCACAAGGGTCCTCTCTTTCTCCTTCCAAATCAATACAAAATCTTTCCAACCCCATTCCCACGAGGGCTTCAGGATTCTCCGACAAAATCGTCGCTTTCTAACACTTCACTCCCCTCCCCTCTCTTCTTTACCGTAACATCTTTATTTTCATTTTTCAATATTTTACGTTGTATATTGACCATCAATCCACTCCTTTGCTCGTTGATAATATTCGTAAAATTTTAAAGAAATTTATTTTGTTATAATAATATAAAATTCTGGTAAGTTATAAATCGGTCTTGTTGCTTAATGTTTTAGGAAAACTGGTCCTTCCTCCGTACCACCCTCGTTTATATTTGGGTTGAGTACGGAGGTTTAGAAAATTATATAAAGTATTATGAAAAAAAAGAAAAAGTGAATAAAGTGATTGGTCAAATGATATTTAATTGATAGATTCGAAATATGTAGGAAAGTAGTGAGTGGGATTAAATTTTATAATATAAAAATTTACTATTTTTAGAAACTTTTAAAATGTAAACAATTGGTGGGACATAAAAAAAAAGTGTAAGGAATCGGGTGGAAGAGAACAAGTAATATTTTTTAAAATAATATCATGCTGGCGCAGGATTTTTTTAACTATTTTTCAGCAAAAACATGTCTGCTACCGGTAACACTAATATTAAATGGAGTCTTCAGGTGGATTCCCTAGTATAGTTTTTCATAATCAATCACGATAATTTAAATTACATACATGTGACCTTTATAACAACTCTTAATAGAGAATGTAAATGTGTTGAAAGTCGAAAGATAGGTAAGAAAAAGTTGGAGATGCAAAGCAGTGAGCGTGGGGGAGATGCAGAAAGCAGACGCAATTAATAATTGGGAAATAATACTGTATGCTAGAGACTGACTGGTACAAAACAGGAGAAGATGGAGCCGGGGTGCATATGATACAGGGATAAATATCATTTTGGTCACTGACTGCGTTCAGATATATTAAATAGGTGATTGATTACAAATTTGACTCATTTTGGTCACTGATTGCGTCCAGATGTATCAAATAGGTGACTGATTGCAAATTTGACTCATTTTGGTCACTGATTGCACAAATTTGACTCATTTTAGTCACTGATTGCACAATTTGACTCATTTCAGTTTTCCGGCCACCTTGAAAATTTTCCGACGAAAAAAAATATGCACAAAAAAATCCGAAAAAAATTTATATGTAGTAAAACACCCCGACTTTGAATCTCCTAAACTCAGAATTATCGAAAGGAAATTCAAAACTTAAAATCAAAATTAAATAAATCTTGACCCAAATTTATTTAATTTCGATTTTGAGTTTTGAATTTGATTTCGATAATTCTGAGTTTAGGAGATTTAAAGTCGGGGTGTTTTACTACATATAAATTTTTTTCGGATTTTTTTGTGCATATTTTTTTTCGTCGGAAAATTTTCAAGGTGGCCGGAAAACTGAAATGAGTCAAATTGTGCAATCAGTAACCAAAATGAGACAAATTTGCAATCAGTCACCTATTTGATACATCTTGACGCAATCAGTGACCAAAATGAGTTAAATTTGTAATCAGTCACCTATTTGATACATCTGGACGCAGTCAGTGACCAAAATGATATTTATCCCATATTATATATGGTCCAACAATCATATCATATGGTTGAATGAACCTTTTATCGATTGTCCTTTACATATCATTACTTTTTTTGTAGTTTATATTATATTCTCTTCCTACTTGCTGTACGATGGAATGTGCATGCAGGGCCATGGCCATGTAATATTCGCATTCACAACAATTCACTCGTAGATTATACACATGCCCTCACTTGCTTACTGAATAATTATTCCATCAGATTTATCATGAATTGTAAAAAAAAATTCTTTTTTGCGAAAATCATGAATTTTAATATGATTAAAAGAATAAATAAAATGTTTAACCCAAATCGGTAGTGACTAGTGAATGGCACTGTATATTATAAAATAAAATAATAAAAATATATATATTTTTTAATTTTCATATAGAATGAATCTAAAAATGCTTATATTATGTTCCAGATTCCATAGTGATCTAGTTACCAACTAGTTGGGTACTAAATCAATTCTTAGGAGAGTTGCAGAAAATTATGAACAAGAAGTTCATGATCGTGTTTAACAGGACATGTGTTTAAAAAAATTAAATTTATTATTTAACGGGAACTTATGACACGACACAGTTTGTTATCCGTATATAACTCGCACTATTACAAAAATTTGCTCTTTCTTGGGTTGTTAGGGTTGCCAAGAAATAAAGAATGTATATGCATATCTTGGAAGATATTATTTGTTATTAAATTCAGCAGCAGCTTTATTAATTGGATGGACAAAGATTTATTTTTATTTATGTTGGTTGGGTGACACTAGTTAGGTTCTGTCTAGTGTCCTCATGCTTAGCATATGCTGAATCAAGCTCAACTAGTTATCAAGAAAAGATGCGTATTAAATTATATGTTACGACATTTTCAAAGATTTACATATTCAATGACGTTAAAATTAAAATTTTAAAAGTATACAAAAATTATGGTTCATTGTTATCAATCTAAAATTTTAGTGCTACATTAAAGTGTTTTTTACAAAAAACTAGTGATATCTGCTGCAAAATATATTTTACTAAAATTATAAAGAAATTAAGAGATTTTGAAAAAATTGTGCCTCTTAAATATTAATAAAACACCACTCACTAATTTGGATTAACTTAAAATTAATATTTTTTCATTTAAAATACAAAATAGGTTTTATTTATAAGTTATAATTGTTTCAATATTTTAATAAGTCTATGAATTATAAACAAATTTACTAGAAGAAAACCCAGTGAGATTAAAAAAATATTAATTATTATGTCAAATTATCAATTAAATTTCTATATTTTGACATTTATAATATTTTTAACTAAAATTATGAGTTATACTAGCTGACAAGGTAGGGAAATATTTTAAATTAAATTAATAATTAATATAATTTTAAAATTACAAATCAACCTAAATTATGAATTCCTACATCTCCCTCTGTTTAAACCCTGCAAACTTATTGTGTAGAGTTAGAGTTTAAATGTGCAAGTATGCATTTCACTTTTAGAAATAAATGTGCACTAAATATTAAGATATTTTTTCACTAGAAATTATTATTTTTAATATACAATTAAATATATTATCTACATATGGCTCAAATTGACAGCCGTTGGCATATATAGGCAATACCAGTACCACATAAAAAACGGAGACAAACATCAACATCTCCAAATGATAGAGATGAGGGTACAAGTGGGGTATGGAGCGTGTGGGTGTGGGAGTGAATATCACGTGGGAGAGAAGAAAATATGGATTAATTATTAATTTATTAAGTAGTTTATGAGATAAAAAAAATTCTTACATGTCCTAGTCCAGTGGACCATGTGCACGTGATCTCATATATTGTTGTCTATTTGGTTGGATATTAGAGTATTATGTATGGATCTCATTCTCAGTCGTGCATCTTGTCCTTCTTTTATTGACACCCACTCTCTTGCAATTGTTATCAATCATTGATTAGTATCATTGGTTTGCAAATGGAGTCACCTCAATCACCAATGGACTTGAACTCTTATCTGTCTGTTTATTTCAATGTTTAGGGGGGTTTAGGTGGTAACCCACTCTCCCGATTACATATTGAATATATTTAAATATTATTTTTCTACTAAAATAATTATATTATTTAAAATACTTATTAAATTTTGTAAATTCCTCTTTTCTCATTACCAAATACAATTGACAAATACTTTCATTTTTTATTTATTTTATAATTAAAATGTTGTACTTTTATATACTGTGTTTAAATTTTATAATTAATTTAAAAGACAAAAAGAGAATATGCATATATATATAATAGAAAGCTAAATGTAAAATAAATGATATTATATTTATGATCTCAAGTGTATATAGGTAAATTAATTTGTAGGGACACTAATATGCAAAAATTATATTTTGATTGGTTCTATAAGTGAGCTCCTTGTTCCTTGTTATCCTTTGCAGCGAGTATAGCTTGCTTAAGCCCACGAGGAANCGAGTATAGCTTGCTTAAGCCCACGAGGAAGATATTTAGCGCCAGTACAGGCCCTCCAAGGGGTCGTTTGGTTCGGGTTTCTAGAATGAGGTGTGTATTTATAATGAATAAAATTCATATTTAATGTAACACATACATAACGTTTATTTCAATTTTTTTAAATTTTAACCTCATACCTCAAACTCACAACATATGAGTTTTTAATACACAGAGGAGGTGGGTATGAGGAAAAGGTATGAGTATAAATTTTAATATTATTATTTTATTATTGATAATTAACATTATTAACAATAATAAAAATAATAATATATACAATCAAGCATTACTAATAATAATAATTATTATTATTAGGGATATTTATCGGACCGTCCACGCTGCACATAACCGCACCACAAAATGCGATTTTTAATTTTCGTGTTGCGGTTGCGATTTAAATTTTTTACAAACTGCGTGGTGCGGTTCGTGGTTTAATACTTAAGTAGTGCGATTCGTCGCAATTATATATATAATATAATTTATATATTATATTATTTTATGTATTAATTTCTTATACATATATTTACTATTATATATAAAATCATATATATTTCCGGTTATGTTTTCAAATTTATATTCTGTTTTTTAATTTCTCATGTTTGTAATTTAACTTCTAAAAATTCTCTAACTTTTATTTTTTCACTTAAAATTTGTAA
>QRFB01014727.1:0-18996 GCA_008931105.1 Oenanthe javanica
GCGGTGCGGTTTGGTGCGGTGTGGGCGATTTATGCGGTGTGGGCGGTCCGGTGAACACCCCTACATAATCGATATTTAGTGTTGGTTCTATGTTTACTCTCGGGTATACGATATGACCCGAGGAACACGAAATATATAATAATACATAATAAATATTATATATATATATATATTATATTCATCTTTAGTTAATTTTGCTTATATTTAAACTAGAATGTGTACAAAGAATGTAAACTTTGATATTTCGTGTACCGGTCATATTTATTTCATGTACATTTCTGGTATTTTCGTGTACCAATTCATATTTATTTTGTGTACATTTCATGTTTTTTCATTTTCGTGTACCAAATCGTGTCATTTCATTTTCGTTTAATTAAAAAAAATTCGTGTACTTCAGTTCGTGTGGTGTCGGGTCATTTTTAAACCGTATCGTGTTCGTGTCAGTTCAGGTACAGGATTACTATTCGTGTCGTTTCCAGTTCAACCCGTCAAATACACGAAACACGAAAGTACATGATACGAACGATTTACCAGGTCTACTATTAATATATTGTTACGGATTAAAAACTAGGTCGTCTTTAATGTGTAATTAATGCTAGGGTTTGGGGGAGTTTCGAGCTTTATTGGTTATGCTTGTATTTCGTGACTTAGTTCTGCCCTCACAAGATGCCTACATATCTCAGTATATGTTGAGAATCAAGCCAGACGTAGTTCTAATGTTGAGGGCTTAGGCCCTTTATATTGGGGCACGAGAGCCTAGGAGTTAGATTAGGGTTAGGAGACTTGGAGGCCAAGTCTCCTAGTGACGTAAGGTTGTTGTAACCTTCAAGGAATGAGAGCCCTGGTTGGACTCTAGTAGGTGAGGTTTATCTTTGAGATTGAGCTTCTAGAACCTTCCATAGACGAGGGGCCTTGTAGGACTCTTCAGACTTTTAATTAAGCATTTATTAATTAATTACGAAATTAATTAATAAATAGGGTTTCAGGTCTCATTAATTGGGTCATCCATTTGGACCAAGCTAGGTTTAATTAATGTTTAATTAACACAATATTAATTATATTTCTAGGGTATTTTTTAACCCATATCATTTGCCCCCCAACTTTTGGGGAAACTTCATGAGTTTTCGTTAAAGTTTTACTAAGAGTTCTTTGTGCCTGTCGGGCATTTTATTTATATCAGTGTTTATCAAGCATTTTTCAATTGGAAATAATTTTTTTATAATTATCTTCCATTTCTAATCAATTTTCATGATTTTGTATCATCCATAGGTGTTTCTGTATTTTCATCAAATATTTTGGGGATCATATGGTGTTCACAAGTATTTTTCTAATTATTCCTAATATTATAATAATTTTTTGTGTACTCATAGGTATTTTTCGTAATTATTCCTAATAATTTAGGAATTTTTTATGTAGCCAGAGGTATTGTTCCTGATTATTTCTAACATTTTAGGAATTTTTGTGTACCCACAGGTGTTTTCCATAATTTAGGAATTGTTATGTACCCACATATATTTTTCTTAATTATTTTTAATATTTTAGGAATTTTTTGTGTACCCACAAGTATTTTTCGTAATTATTCCTAATAATTTAAAAAAAAATTAGGTACCCACGGGTAATTTTCTTGATTATTACTAACATTTTAGGAATTTTTGTGTACCCACAGGTATTTTCCATAATTTTAGGAATTTTTTATGTACCCACATGTATTTTTCTTGATCATTCCTAACATTTTAGGAATTTTTGTGTATTCACATGTATTTTCTGTAATTATTCCTAATAATTTAGCAATTTTTTTATGTACCCGCAAATATTTTTCTTGATTATTCCTAACATCTTAGGAATTTTTGTATACCCACAAGTATTTTTCGTAAATATTCCTAATAATTTAGGAATTTGTTATGTACCCACAGATATTTTTCTTGATTATTCCTAACATTTTAGGAATTTTTATGTACCCACAAGTATTTTTCTTGATACTTTTAGGAATTTTTATGTACCCACGGGTATTTTTCATAATTTTTCCTAATAATTTAGGAATTTTCATTAACCCACGAGTATTTTTCTTAAGTTCCTAATAATTCTAGGAATTTTTTATGTACCTATAAGTATTTTTCATAATTTCCTAATAATTTTAGGAATTTCTATGTACTTTTTCCATCAAGGATCAACTTGTAATTTTGCAGGGCTTGATTTGTCAATTTACAAATTTCAGGGAACTTTATAAAAATTTTCAAACTTCAGGGAAGCATTCGTTAGCTTGCAAACCTCAAGGAAGTAATCATAAGTTTCTAAACAGGGGGATGTTTGTAAGCTCTACCAAACTTGGGTGATCATTTAGCAGTTTGGCCACCCAAGTCGATCGAGGTCGAATTACTGATTGAAGGGTCTCTCGCCTCATTTGAATGGCTTGAGGGGCCTCAAACTTCATTTGAGCCCCAGATCGAATAGATCTGGATTGAGGTCTAATAAACCTCAATTTCAAGCCAATGTCGATTATGACTGGCTTGAGGGGTCTCGGGCCTCAATTGACTGATTTGAGGGGCCTCTAACCTAGTTTGACGGACTTGAGGGGTCTCGAGCCTCATTTGCACCCCAGGCNCTTGAGGGGTCTCGAGCCTCATTTGCGCCCCAGGCCAAATAGACCTACATTGAGGTCTAATAAACCTCAATTTCAAGCCTAGGTCGATTATGACTGATTGGAGGAGCCTCAGGCCTCATTTGACTGATTTGAGGGGTCTCGAACCTCGTTTGACTGACTTGAGGGGTCTCGAGCCTCATTTTAGCCCTAGATCGAATAGACCTGGATTGAGGTCTAATAAACCTCAATTTCAATCTCAGGTCGAATTTGACTAGCTTGAGGGGTCTCAGGCCTCATTTGACTGACTTGAGGGGCCTCGAACCTCGTTTGAACCCTAGATCGAATAGACATGGATTGATGTCTAATAAACCTCAATTTCAAGCCCAGGTCGATAATGACTGGCTTGAGAAGCCTCAGGCCTCATTTGACTGATTTGAGGGGCCTCGACCCTCATTTGAGCCCCAGGTCGAATTTGGCTTCCAAGGGGCTGGATTGAGATCGATGAGCCCTACATGGTTTGTTCTCCCATCGACTTGGATTAAGGTCGATTTAAACCTCAATTACATACCTAAGTCGAAAATGGATTGAGGTTGATGGGGCTCATGGCCTAGACCTCCTTTCGACCTGGATTGAGGTCTAATTGACCTCAATTTGAGGCCCAAGTCGAATTGTGCTTCCAAAGGGCTTGATTGAGGTCGATGAGTCCTACAGGGTTTGTTCTCCCATCGACCTGAATTAAGGTCGATTTAGACCTCAATTGCACACCTAAGTCCAAAATGGATTGAGGTCGATGGGGCTCATGGCCTAGACCTCCTTTCAACCTGGATTGAGGTCTAATTGACCTCAATTTGAGGCCCGGGTCGAATTGTGCTCCCAAGGGTCTTGATTGAGATCTAAAATAGCTCATTTCGGCCCTTAGCTCGAATTTTGCTTCCAAGGGGATGGTCTATCAAGACCTCAATGACGTGCGCCTAGAAGTATAGGTGTAGCTTTCTTAAAGCCATTATCAATACTAAAGTAAATTTCTCAATCTTTGAGTTATTCAACTCTACGCCATGCAGAATCTTACTGCATAATTGATGGGTTTCTGAACCTTGGTTTCCTCCAATGTTTAATTTCTTTGGGAATCTTTCATCCTTACCCAGGCCCCTCAAGCCTTTGTCGTTTACTATCCGCGTTGGCCATGCGTGGCTTTTATCTTTTATTCTCGTACCTTGAACCCCTTCAGTACTCGACATTTTTATTACGTTTATGCATTCTCTTTTGCAATTTTACGTTATGTGTATTGGTTCAAAGTTGTTTTCGTGTTTAATAATAATATAACAAGAGAATTCAAGGATACTAAATAAACTTTCATTGAAATATCTTGAAGTATATCTTCAAGTCAAATAGGGTTCTACCCTTACATAATAAGAAGCTATTTCCCACTTGGAGTAACAACTTCTTGGTTCGTAGTGGTTCCATAGAACCTTATTTCTACTTAATAACCCTACTAAATATAACTCATGAATGAGTTGCCTACTACTTCCACGTATCCACGCCTTCGATTGGGAGTACTTGCCCCCGACTCCATCGGACCTTAACGAGGCTACATAACATCTCATTGCCATCTTCTGGTCTCCTTTCTTCTCACCAACTCCATTCCTAGTTAGAAATTTATGTTTGAGGTGGTAAGTTGAGGCAACAGCCTTGAATGTATGTATCCATGTTCGTCCGAGGATCCCATTGTAAGAGGACACAGCCCTGATCACGAGGAAGTTCAACATCTGAGTGGACTTATGGGGCTCCTGCCCTATAGTCACAGACAATCGAATTGTTTCCTCCACCTTAGACTCGACTCCATTGAACCCGTATATAGGCATGTCAGAGGGAGTCAATTGAGAGTCGGTGTACCCCATTTTGAGATATGCATCATGAAACAAGATGTCTATTGAAGTTCCGATATCCACCAGGATTCGTATCACCGAAGAGTAGCCTATCACAGGTATTATGACCAACGGGTCATCATGGGGGAAGTTCACCCCTTTCAAATCAGAATCATCAAAAAAAATTGATACTTCGCTCCTTGCACTCTTTGGTGCTTCCTCCACAATTTGTAGAACTTGTCGGGCATAAGCCTTTCTCGAGTTACTTGAAGTCCCGACCGATGTTGGACCTCCAGAGATCACGTTTATTACTGGGCCTCGAGGCTGTATCTTCTTATCATGGTCATCATAACTCCTTCGTCGTTCATTGTCTCGATTATCATTATTGTTTCTATCATCTTCTTTGATAAACTTTCCAAGTTTTCCCCTTCTGATCAAGAACTCGATCTCATCTTTCAACTGCCTATAATTATCTGTGTTGTGCCCAACATCCTTGTGAAACTTGCAATACAGATTCTGATTCCTCTTTTTAGGATCAGTCTTTAGTGGCTTCGGCCATTGAAGTTCCCTATCCTTCTCAATGTCCAACAAGATCTCACTTCTTGGCGAGTTTAACCTTGCATACTCGGTGAACCATGGCCCATGGCCAGCTGTTCTCGGGGTATAGTCAAAGTTTTTGTTGGTTTTAGGATACTTATTGTACTCATCTTCGACATCATACTGATCTTGATTACGTTTTTTGCTACTCCACTCATTTCCGAACGAGTTTGTATTTTTCTTCAAGCTTTCTTCAGCCTTTATATATTTTCCATCTCTCTCCTGGAGCTCATTCATACTTACTGGAGCCCTCTTGGCTAAAGACCTCCTCAAGTTCTCGTCTGAGGTCCCTTGTTGTAGGGCTATCATAGCTACATTCTGGTTTAGATCAGGGACCTTCAAGGCTTCCTTAGTGAATCTATTCATATAGTCCCTTAAGGATTCATTCTTTCCCTAATGCATATTCATTAGCGAAGCTGAGCTCTTCCCATGAGTCTTGCTGTTGATAAACTGACCAATGAAGGCCATGCTTAGATCTTTGAATGACCCAACAGAGTTAGGGGGTAGACGACTAAACCACCTTTGAGCAATACCACTCAGGGTTTGATGGAACGCCCTACACTTGATGGAATCATTGACGGACTACAGCAACAGTGCATTAGAGAATGTGAGAACATGATTTGAAGGATCTCGCGTTCTATCATAGGCCTTGATTGTAGGCATCTTAAACTTCCTTGATATCTTCTCATTCATAATATTCTCTGTGAAGGGGGGTGTGGGATCATGAGGATTTCCAAGTGGCAATAAGTATTGGGGGTCAGCCCTAACATGACTTATCTTTATTTTCCTCCTTTCCGGGGGCTCATCTAGATCTATCATAGATGCGTTCCTTGCTGATCCTCCAGCCTCCTCGGATCTTGGGCGATGTCGCCTTGCTAGCTCCCTTTTCAGGTCTTTCCTTAGTCGTTGAGCTTCAGCCTCATGAGCTCATATCCTCTCTTGTAGGTTTATGGAGTCAGTGTTTTGAGGCCCTCGGGGCTGGGTACTCCTCCCTCCAAGGGGCTCCTTACTAGGTCGCCTCCTTCTAGGATTAACATGCTCATCAGTCGTTTCATCATCATTCGAGTAGGGTCCAGAAAAATCTCGATTCCCCCAACGTGAGCCATGTGGAGGGCAGTAGCCCTTGCTCATAAGAGGGCTCATAGTTTGGTGGAAGCCCATATTGAAGGTTTCTAGGCAACGTCGTAGTGGAGACCTGCAATGGGAGAGGAGCAACAAAAGTAGTATTGAGGGGTGGAATTACTTGGAGTGGAGGTACAGAGGCATGGATTGACATGTCAGGATTGGAAGGATGAACGATAACGCTCAAGGGTCCCGTATGACGGACGCTTGTTTCAGGGTCCTCAACGGAGGAGGCTGGGACAACAACTATTTTTTCCTGAGTTGCGATAAGAGGAACATTGGTGTCAACAGTAGTGTTAGGGATCTTTCCTTCGAGGGTGCTCGCGGTACTTCGTGTTCTTGCCATGGTTGCTATTCTTTTCCCATAGATGGCGTCAAATATTACGGATTAAAAACTAGATCATCTTTAATGTGTAATTAATGCTAGGGTTTGAGGGAGTTTCGAGCTTTAATGGCTACGTTTGTGTTTTGTGGCTTAGTTCTACCCTCATAAGATGCCTACGTATCTCAGTGTGTGTTGAGAATCAAGCCAGACGTAGTTCTAATGTTGAGGGGTTAGACCCTTTATATAGGTGCACGAGGGCCTTGGAGTTAGATTAGGGTTAGGAGACTTGGAGACCAAGTCTCCTAGTGATGTAAGGTTGTTGTAACCTTCAAGAAATGAGAGCCCTCGTTAGACTCTAGCAGGTGAGGTTTACCTTTGAGATTGAGCTTCTAGAGCCTTCCATAAATGAGGGTCCTCGTAGGACTCTTCACGCCTTTCATTGAGCCTTTATTAATTAATTACAAAATGAATTAATAAATAGGGTTTCAGGCCTCATTAATTGGGTCATCTCTTTGGACCAAGCTAGGTTTAATTAATACAATATTAATTATATTTCTAGGGTATTTTTTAGCCCATATCATATATGAATATTTTATTTATATGATTTGTATTTATTTATATATTTATAACATTAATTTAAATTCTAATGTATATAAATATTATTTTGTATAAATTTTATTTGTATTTCAAAGGAATAATATTTGTGGGTTTTATTTAATGATATATTTTAGTTAGAAAATTAATATTTAAAAATTAAGCCCAACAACTTAACAATTATCCACCGACCCATCACCAAAATTTTAATTTTTCAAATTTAATAACACAAACTTATGACCCATCGATGCACTGATTGATTATATATATATATATACACACACACACACGCACGCACGAGGTTTAATCCACAACCAAGGCTGGATATAGAGTTTTCCCAACTAACAAATCATGGCCACTAATTTAAAAATTTAACGTTGGGATTTAGACTCTTGCAATGTTTCATTGTGCGCTGCCGCAATGAAACATTGTGGGAGGGGTCAAGTTAAAATTACTCTTTTACCCTTAATACTCCAGTATGAAAATTTACGGGCACCCACAATGAAGCATTGGGCGAGTACTTGATATATATTAACCCTTTTTCTCCGTTAAAATAGTTTTATCGAATTAAAACACACACACACAACTTCTCTTCTTTGGCGACTTGTCTGCGATTGGCGACCTTCTTCCCAAACAAGTCAATTTCTTCATCAGATTAATAATGTAGTCGACTTCTTCACCATGATACACACACATAATACATACACACACACACACACACACGATATACACACACGCGATATACACACATAATACATAGACATGAATCTTGTTGAATCTTGATTATATACACACAATACAACTCGATTATATACACACAAGAATCTTGCATGTTGACTCTTGTTTCCAATTCTAGATTGTGATGATTAGTTTCAAATTTTTAGAATTTTCGAATGATTATCAAGTTAATTTTGTGAGTTTTTGAATTATAATTTGATGTGATGATTATAATATTAATTATTTTCAAATTTTGGGAATTATTTTGGGTATTATGTTAGTTTAGGTTAGGTTATAATTATGATGAATTTTGGGATAATTATAATTAGGGTAAATTTTAATTTTGAATTAGATTTAATGTTGTACAATTTCTCCAATTTGGTTCGAATTAGGTGATTATTAAGGTTAATTTTACCTAATTAGGGTTAATTATATGGATATATTAATTGTCCCTAATTTCTTAAATTAGGTTTAGATTCAAATTTTAATTAACTAAATAATTATTAATTTGAATTATGGTTTTCATTAAATTTCTCTTTAGGTTGAATTTGACATTTGATTCAAATTAGGCGTAATTTTGCCTAATTTTTTCTAATTCTATTTGAATATAATAATGTGATAATTCGATTTGAATTAGGCTTGATTACCCTACTTAGTCTATTTATCCATAATTAGGCTTAATATTCATAGTTAATTTTAGTTAGTGTGAAATTAAGATTAATTAGCCATAATTTGAGTTTCAATATTATTATGATTAGTTTTCCTTTCCCTAATTAATTAAAACATTAAAATTAGGTTATAATTTAGTTTACTTGTTTTGTTTTTGTTATTTATATGAAGTTGCCTATTAAAGTACTTATATTTGTATGTTTGTTCATCAATTAGTTTCTATTTTTTGATCTGATCTTTTATTATGAAACATTGCAGATATTATGGTTGATGTGCCTTGTGGACCTCAAGATGGATCGCTCTTTTTCATGCAGGACGATCACATCAGTAATAGGACATAGGTTGACAGTGAGAGGGATAGACTGGATGTCAAGTAGCTGACCACCAGGCAGGGTGACTGGGAGCTAGAGGATGACCAGATGCATATAGTGGATTCATGGGATTTTGATAGGTTTGCTTACCCCGGGCGGTTCCACATGACATAGATTTGATCATTTCTCTGGTAGAGAGTTGGAGGCCGGAGATTAATACCTTCCACTTCACGTTTGGTGAGATGACGATGTTAGGCCCAAATATCGTAGAAGGAGGGTTGAATACGATATGTCCAATTTTTAATTTTCTTCGCGGAATACATTCTTTGGACTTTAGACTTCTAAACAGATGTAAAATCAAACACTAGTCATAATAATATGAACACAGTTCATTCAGGAAATATATCATTTTATTATTATAATCCTTGAGGGGTGTTATACTTTTTAAAATGGAGGTTAGCTACAATGATTCACTAGTCTATTACAGATATAAGGTGACTTTACAAGCACTCAATACAATGTATACAACAGTTAATACAACGTTAATGGCTTTTGTGTGTAATCGTTCATCTTGAATGCTCTGAGTCTTTTCTCTCGACTTGTTCTGTGTTTGAATGAATGAATCCCCAGAAGAAATGCTTCTGCTGCTTTAAGTATAGACTTGTATCAACTCACATACGTGGCTAACTGAGATCCAAGTAAAATGAATTGCTTCGATTTCATTTTACTAACAATCGGGACATTAAAACATAACAATCATTGTGTCTAAGAATAACAATCAGAATAAAAATTAAATGAATTGTGTTAATTCATTTAATCCCATTCATAACAATCAGAGTAGCTCTTCTTAGTGGGTTAACAATCGCCTAGTGTACTTGAGTGGGATAATAATCAGCTTGGTGCCTTAACAATGGATGACCTTGTTGACTAAGGAATTGGAGCAACAATTAGTTAACATCTTCTTTGACTTTATGCTATAATAATCGACCATTGTATTGTTGGGATAATCAAATCATGATGTTGTGTTTTATGACAAAAACGAACGAGTTTGAATAGAAAGTTAACTTTAATCACTACTGCGCAAGCGATTCAAATCCATGTTTTCTACTGTATTCCCGTATTCACCTTGAGCTAAGTGTGGCCTTCGATCCTCTTGAGGTTGCCTCCCTTATTGCTTTGAGATCCTGGAATCCTAGTTCTTTGTTGCCTCCTTGAACGACTGCTCAATAAAATCCTAGTTTCCAACTCTTTAACTAGAAGAGAAGAAGATGAATATATAGGCTACAGTAGAGATCCTGGGTAATTAGGTCGGGCCTTCCAATAACATTCTAGGTCAAGCCCAATGTCATTAAATATTAATTCAATCTACTAAAGAATTAGTATTTGCACTACCTCTTCTAATGCCGTAATTTAATTATTAATTCGGCTTAAATTCTCCATGTTTAAGATATCGAATGTCCATTAATTAAATTGATTTCTGACAATTAAGTCAACATCTTTTATCCTTGATCATCCACTCAATTTTATAATTATGCAAGAACAAATCTGTCTGCAGGACTAAAGCATAATTATCTTTATGCGCTTTCAAGTGGACATCATCACCCGAATATTTTTGGACACGATTTCCTTTTATAGTCAATATCCCATGGAAGTTGTGAGGTATAATTAATAAATCAAATATGTAATAAGAAGTTGAGGGTTTTCTAATGGGGATTAGTTTGGTTGAGTTTTAATAACCAAGTGTTGTTAGGTCCTAAATCATCATAGAAGGGGGGTTGAATATGATGTTGGTAGATTTTCATTTAATTGCGGATTAAGTGTTTGTGTTCTTGAGATATTTAAATTATAGTAAATGAAACACAACGATTCGAGGAAATAAATATATATATTATTAAATCCTTGAGGTGTTACAATTCTAATCAAGAGTTTATCTTCTGTGGGTTCAATCAATATTACCACAACAATACAGATGTGTGTTTAATGCTTGGCTTTAATGGAACTCCCATAAGTTTGTTGAGTTTACTGAAGAAGATGCAAACTGATACCTTCGAATTAAACCCATATATATTTTTGTAGACTTTTAGAAATTAAATGAATTGATTTTCCAATAATGCAAGTCCATTGTTGCGCTTCAAGAGTGACTGCAGTGTGTAGGCGCCACTAAATCATTTGTTGCACCTATAGATGTTTGTTGTGCCAAGACATCTCTTGTTGTTGTGCCTCTACTCTTATTGCACTGTATAGGCGCCACTAAGTGACTTAGAATATCTAACAAGTTTCCTTGCGCCAATATTACTTCATGTTGCGCCTGTACACCATCTACACTATGTAGACACCACCAAAACCTCTATAGTGTTTTGTTGTGCCTT
This sequence comes from Oenanthe javanica, assembly GCA_008931105.1. Lineage (NCBI taxonomy): Eukaryota > Viridiplantae > Streptophyta > Magnoliopsida > Apiales > Apiaceae > Oenanthe > Oenanthe javanica. Next base: position 11,151 of record QRFB01014727.1, read on the forward strand.
GAATTGATTTTGTTACGCCTGCACCTCCATTGCCTTTTGCAGGCGCCACAAACCTTCCTTTAATCTTTCCTTGGGCTTTGAACTTGGTTTGTTGTGCCTCATACATGGTTTCATGAGTGTAGGAACCACCAAACGTAGTAGTACTTGCCTTAAACAATATCTTGAAATGCTTGAAGTATTTACCACTTGGTTTCACTCTTCTGGCTTGATCAACTGATTTTCTTCTAATTAAACAAGACAATTCTTTTCTTGTTGTGCTGATGCTTAGTGCACTGGTCTGGTTCACAAACGACTAACACTGAATTGAATTCCCTTGACTTCTATTCTGTTTTAGCTGATTAACCTTGGATTGTTGCATTACTTCTGATGACTGAAACCCTTTGACATTTATATTTAAATCATTACACTGTCTTTAGTATGAAATCTTCTGAACTCTTATTTGTTGCTAAGGCCTGAACATATTAATTAACTTCTCTCGCTGACGTTCAGTAACCCTTTCTTCTTGAATGCTCTGCAATGATGTATGTATGATTCTTGTTTACATGTCCTTCTGGATTCATATGCTGCATATTAGTATTATTTGACTATCTTTGATTCTTAGTTGAGTTATCGTTATCACAATTACATATTATGTTACATTATGCTTTACAATCTCCCCCTATTTAGTTGTTAGAGTTCGAAAAGCAAATCCTGTGAGAGGATAACTCAACTGATACTTACAAGAAAAAGTAAAGTGCAGAAAGACAGGAAATAATATTAATTACATTCTGGATTGGATTTTACATTTCAGATTTCCTTACAAGTATAAGAGAAGTTTGTTCCTTTAGCCTGAATAAATATTTCTATGATCTCCTGCTTGTTTGTACTGTGTCTTGCTTCTTCTTAGATCTTGTCTTGGAGTAGTGTTTCCTTAGCTCTTCTTCCTTTTCTTCTAACCTTACTTTGACCAGATCCCTAGCTTCAACTTCAAGAGTGTTGACAGGAGGTGGATCTTCTAGTTTCTTCAGTGATTGTCTCTTTGAAAACACGAACACTGTTATTCTTTTTGGAAATCCTTTCACTCTATCAGTGTCATGCATAGACTCTTCTGCTAATTTCTCCATCAGAACATCTTGAATCATCCTCAAAGGCTTCTTGTCTGATTTGACAGTGGAACTTTTAACCCTGGAAAAGACTTTTCTTATTATGTCAGAATTGTTCCTTTTCAACTTTGACAGTTCCTTTCTCTTTTCCACTCCATATTTCTTAAACAAGAAGTATTTTGTTCCATTTGGTTCAGTTTGTATGCAAGGTTCAGAATCCTTGATGGTTTTAAGTGCTTCAGTTCCATCCTCTTTTCTCACATACACTGGATCCTGGTAGTATTTGGTTGTCTCCATAAGATATCTTCTTGACGTTTTTATAGCTCTGTTCAGCCTAAATGCATAGATTAACTCAGCAGCCTTTAGATTTTGTTCGGTTTTGTTCTTCTTGCTTCTGAGTCTTCCTTCTACATACTGCATGAACATTACTTGGCTTGACTCCAGACCTTCATTTGACAAAGTTAGATTATGAAGAGTTGTTGCTTTATAGTACTTGACCACCAGAGGCTTCTCAAATGTTTCGACACCTATCTCAATAATCTTCTTTTTAATTAGATCTCTTAGTATCTCATTCGACTTGTTCCACCCAAAGATGACTTTCCTCTTCAGCACATACAACTCCACTATATTCATTTTTTCAAAGCTCTTTATCGACAATATTCTCGATCCCAGTTTTGTTGAATTGATATACATCTTCCAACTAGATTTGAATGCACTGACTGACACACTTGTTATTTCATCTGATAACATAACATAGAACTCATGAACATCTTCAAATTTCTCCCTTATAGTTCTGAAAAGGTCAAGGACTTCTATGTCTTTCTTCTGACATAGAGTTAATTCCCTCTTCTCCAACAGACTCCTTGTTTCATCTCATTCAGGACCAACTTTAGCTTCGATGTCCTTAATTCTATTTCTTCTTTCCATTGCATGTTGAACTCTTCTCCACTTTATTTTCATCAACTCTTGAGCTTGAACTATGTCTTGAGTAACAACTTCATCTACGCCAACTAGAAAATAGTAATTATCAAAATCATATTCTTCAACAAATTCCTCCTCGACATCTATACCTGCAGCCTTTGCTGTTTCCTCTATTTCATTCTCAGTTGGAATATCCATTGGCACATAGGGTTCAAAAATTTCTCCTTCCTCCAGTTGCCTTACTCCAAGCCTGTAAAAGATATCTGACTCCCCCTGAGCTGTATATTCCATTATCATTTTAACTCTAACTTTTTCTTGTTCTCTTCTCTCCCCCTCAGTTGGGTTATCCTCCCTTCCGATCGGAGTTATCTGAGTTGTTGAAGTTGATTGAGTAGTAGCAGGAACTTTCTGAGCCAACAGTTGTTGGACTAACTCTTTAATTTCTTTCATTTCATTGTGCTGCTACTCTTGCGCTGCTGCTCTTGCGCTTCCAAGATTTTCCTTATAGAGTAATGTATTTATGTGACTTGGGCCTCCAGATTTAGAATCCTTTGTCTGTGTGCTGTGTGTGCATTGTGTGGGGTATTTGTTTGGTCAGTGGGTGTCTCACTACTCACTGTTACTATTTGATCACGTCCCTCAACACTCACACTCGTCTGATCAGGGTCAGGGAAATGAAGATCACTAAGGTAGATTGTATCACTCATCTCATTCATTGCATCCTGATCTTTTGTACCTGCAAGAAAATCCTTATCCCTTCTATAGGTAGGTTGCCTCTCTGCTAGACCAGTATGGGTGGGAGAACTCCTTTTTCAGGAACTAGGGGGTTTAGACCCAGTGTGGTCACCACTATGGATTCTGTAATGATTGGCAGAGTTGAAGAATCTGTGATGCCATCTGAAACTATTGAAAGCCTTACATGCTCAGAGACACCCTGAACAGGTTCTACTACCGAAGTAGTAAATACTCTAAGTATAGAGTCCACATCCCTTTAATGGGTGTGTTGTCCCTCCGTTTGACCTGAAAAGGTGGGGATGACCTCCTTTGTAGGACCTGGATTTGTAATCTGCAGGGGGGTCAACACCTCAGGAAATGTAATAAGTGATAATTGAGAGCCTGTGGTTCCCCGCAATACCTGTGAAGGCAATATCACTTGAAGTGGTGATGCTGCTGACGCAGCTACTCCATGAATAGAGACCTCTTCTCTTCTAAAGGAAAGTTGCCTTTTCACTTCACCCACTTGGGGAGGGAAAACATCCTTACTAGGATCTGGAGATGTCAAGTCCAGGGGGGTTCACCACATTTGACAATGTAATGAGTGGCTCGTAAGAGTCAGTGATGCCCCCTTCTGTCTGTGAAGACAGGTTCTGAATTGGATTAACCAAAACAGTACTGGCTACTACAGTAGCTGATTGTGTTTCCATCTCTATTTCTATTCCCGTACCTTTCAGGATTTTGTCAATTTCAGAATTTAGATCACGAAGAAACAGAAAGGTTTCAGAGATTGGAGAATTTAGGTTCCTGGCTTACAGTTGCCTTAGATTTAAAATTCATTTTTTTGTCATTTTTGAGAAGGCAGAGCTGTAGGGGATATTTCAAAAATTTCCTGATTTGGTAGGGACTCACTCATATCATCTATATCAAGGGTTCTTTTTCTAGTTTGAGGAGATATAGGGAGTGTTTGTTGTCTCTAATAGTGGTTAGAACTGGTTGGTCGCCAAGTTCATTGCCAGCTTCGAAGGCCACTGAGGGCTCAAGTGTGTGAATTGTCATTTGAGGCACAAAGGTAGATATAGTGATAAATTCATCTTGAAGAAAAGCAGAAAATTCAAAATCTAGAAGTGTACCTTCTTCCATTTGTTCTCGGATAGATTAGGGATGTACACATCTGTAGTCTGAGTCTCTTCCACTACAGCCTCAATAGTTACCTCATCTGTTGGATTTTTAGGGCTTTTCCTTTGATGTTCTTCTTCAGGATTTAGTTCTTGTTCATTTTCAGAACCAGCTTCATCCATGGTCTCATCTTCTTTTTCAGCTTCAGGTTCTTCTTCTTGAGTTGCTCCTTTGCTTCCTGAATCGTTGGATGTTTCAGCTTCAATTTCCTCTTGAGAGGTTGCTTCTCCTTCTTCTTTACTTGCAGCTTCTTCTTCTTCTCCTACATCTTCTTCTTCAACCTGTCTAAGAAGATCAAAGTAGTCTCGAATAGAAGTGGTCATTATAGCAGGAGTAAACATGTTTGGGTAGTCAGCCTCATTCTGTCGCAACAAGATTGTTTTGAATTGTAGAGAGGGTGACTCTTCCAAAGGACTATTCTGATACGATTGGAGTTGATCAGTGTCCAGTACTTGATTTAACACCAACTGCAAAAATCTTGGATATAGATAAAAGTTCTCCATTTTTGCTTAGTTCTTTAGGATCTCCGCCATCATCAACCTTCCAAAATTAATTCTGATCTCAGAAGCCACTGCATAAGCAATCATCTTGTTGAATTGAGTTATCCCGTGGAAACCACCTGTCTTTGGTGCAAAGCCATGAGACAAGATGTTGAAAAATAGATTTCACTCCTTGGGTAGATGATTCTTATATATTTTCTTTGGAAGATTGTTGTTTTCCCTTGTGCAGTGCAAAAACATAAAGAAATTGTTTAAGTCTGTCTGAGATGGTTCATCTTCAAAATTTTCAATCGGCAAATGAAGTGCTCGATTGATGTCATTTTCTGTTATTCACAATTTTGTCGCTGAATTTTACAAGTAAACACTAATATCCCATCTGCAGATGTGTTTTGAGCAGACCTGTATACTTATCTAAGAAGATTTCTATTCAAAGGTATAGCAGTGGTTAGTGCATATCGGACTATTGAATATTCATTTAAAAACCTGGCCCATTTGCCTAACTCACATGCTTCAATCCAGTCATCTACTAAAATTGAAAAATAATTAGTCTTTTTAATCTCAAAATTAACTGCCATTTAATTAAAGTGAAATATAATTTTTACGAGTTAAAATTACTAATTAATGTCAAATTATTTTAGTAAATTATGAACCAAACCCTATTTATAAAATTACTTGGATTGTCATGAAATTAAAATATGATGAACTCCTAGTAATTTTAAGCTCACTATTAATTTTATTTTAATTTTTAATCGATTAAAACCTTAACAAACCCTAGCTTGCAGTTCGAGTAATTTGAAATAAGAAGTTTCTAATTACTTAACCAAATCAGATAAAGTAATTAGCAAATGATAGACAATCTTTTTGGTATTACAGAACTGGTCTTGGATTTTAATTTGGATGGAGCTTCGTTAAGATATTAGCAATCAAAAAACTAGATCTTGTTGTGCCTCTTAAGGTGTATGTACTGTGTAAGTATATCTGAATCGCAACAAAAACAAATGAAAATGAAGTAAGTGCAGACAGATATTTATAGGCGCAACAAAACATAACAAAATTTGTCTAAGATAGTTTATTGCGCCTATACAGTGCCTACACTGTATATGGCGCCACAAAATTTTATAGCACAACAAAAATATTATAAGACATTTTGTTGCGCCACAAAATGGCTTAGCAGACCAAAAATGATCTAAGTCATTTTATTGCGCCTACACAATGTGTACACTGTGTTGGCGCCACAAAATGGCTTAGCGCAACAAAAATTTTGTTCGAGTGTTTTGTTGAGCCTATACAGTGTAACCATTGTAAGGGCGCAACAAAATCACTTAGTGAATTTTGTTGTTCCACAAAATTTTGTTTCAAAAACATATTTATATATATGTGAATAATTCTTACAAAATTAGCAATAAAGAAATTATTCACTAATACAAATATATCACAAATTATTAATTATTTATAATAATAACAATAAATTGTTATAATTATAAATATTTATAATTTATGCTACATTTTTAATATTAACAATTATGACCTAAAAAATATTAACAATAATAAGGTCCATAATTATTAAACCTCACAAAATATTTATTAATAATAATAATAACATTAGTTGTTAAAATTATCAAAATAAATAAATTATGCTTCTTATTATTTTACTTTTATTTTAAATATGAGAATAAATATAAAAATTCATTCTTTTTATTTAAAATAATTCTAAATAATATTTAAATATAAAAGTGCCAAGAATTTATCAATTAAATACAAGCACTTAAATATTTTCTAAGATCAAAATGAAATAAATACAAGATTAATAAAATTAGCAGGCATGCACAAGGTATTTATCTAATATTTAATCTTAATAATTGGAAAATAATTTGGTAAATAAATTCACAAGTCCTAAAAATATTAAAATTAATTAACCAGTGAATTTATCAACTTCAAATTGCAGTTATAGATTACTAACTAATTAGTTAGTAGAATTTAAAATCTCAAGTTCACAAACCAGTCTAGTGAAAGTGATTTCATCCAGTGGTTTAGTGAAGATGTCTGCAATTTGCTGCTTTGTAGGTACAAAACGTAACTCTACAGTACCATTCATGACATGCTCTCTTATGAAATGATACCTGATATCAATGTGCTTGGTCCTTGAGTGTTGAACATGATTTTTTATGATTGTTGTGGCACTTGTGTTGTCACAGAATATGGGAATTTTGCTCAGCAACAGTCCATAGTCTTGAAGTTAGTTCCTTATCCACAATATTTGTCATAACAACTTCTAGCAGTAACATATTCAACTTCAGTTGTTGACATTGTAACTGAGTGTTGCTTCTTGCTATACCAAGACACCAATCTTCTACCAAGGAATTAACAACTCTCTGATGTACTCTTTCGATCAATCCTACAACCTGCATAATCAGAATCTGTATAGCAAAAAGGTCCAAACCTATATCTTTAGGGTACCCAATTCCAAGATTCAGACCTCCCTTAAGATACCTAAAAATGCATTTAACAACTATAAGATGTGATTCTTTAGGGTTAGACAGAAACCTAACACACAAGCTTATAACAAACATAATATCTGGCCTACTTGAAGTTAAGTAAAGTAATGAGCCGATCATATATCTGTAACTTGTGATGTTTACCCTCTTACCAGGTTCATCTTTATCAAGCTTAGTGGCAGTTGCCATAGGGGTTTTGGCTGATGATGCTTCTTCAAGACCATACTTCATCAATAGATCTTTGATGTACTTGGTCTGGCAAATGAAGATTCCATTTTTCCTTTGGCTTACCTGGAGTCCAAGGAAGTAATTCAACTCTCCCATCATGCTCATTTCATACCTACTCTGCATTAGCTTAGCAAATCTACTACATAACTGATCATTAGCAGAACTAAATATAATGTCATCCACATATACTTGTACTAATATCATGTCATTTTTATGCATTTTATGAAATAGAGTCTTATCTATGACACCTCTAGTGAAACCATTTTCAAGTAAGAATATAGATAGAGTGTCATACCATGTCCGAGGTGCTTGCTTTAAGCCATAGAGTGCCTTGAAGAGAAAGTATACAAAATCTGCAAATTCTGGATCTTCAAACCCTGGGGGTTGTTCCACATACACTTCTTCTTCAAGCTCTCCATTCAGGAATGCACTCTTCACATCCATTTGATATACTTTAAAGTTGGAATGTGCTGCAAATGCCAAGAACATCCTGATAGCTTCAAGCCTTGCCACTGGTGCATATGTTTCATCATAATCTATTCCTTCTTCTTGGGAATAACCTTTAGCAACCAGTCTGGCTTTGTTCCTCGTAACAATGCCATCTTCATCTTGTTTATTTCTGAATACCCACTTTGTGCCAATAATAGACTTGTTCTTTGACCTGGGTACCAACTTCCAGACTTTTTGTCTTTCAAATTGATTGAGTTCTTCTTGCATAGCAATAACC
>QRFB01014729.1:3490-23879 GCA_008931105.1 Oenanthe javanica
TTTCATTGCCATAGAAGTTAAGGGAAAGGGAAAGCGAGAGCCAAACCTTTCATGGGTGCATTGAGCTTTGGTGCTATGGGGGGTTGATGTGCTGAAATCCATGCTTTCAAAGATCTACAATGTTAAGAAATTTTACATCAATAATCAAGAAGCAAAACGTGCAGAGGAGATTACATGAATTGTTGCCCATATACTCACGCCAAGAATGGGGAAACCATATAAAGCTTGAGACCAGTGATCCCACGGGATATTACATCATTATTAGCTGGTTGAAGTTCATCCAGCCGATGCCATGCTATTTCCTGCATGCAAAAAAGAAAAAGAAATCACATCCCAGCATAACAAGTTTTACAGCTATTTCAAGTAAGCTATCTCAAGACTATGGATCTAAGGTAGAGAGAAATAGAAGGGCTGCTGCTATGTATTGTGTTGTGCTCCAAGGCACCAGCATGATCTGTTAAAAAATAACCCTAGTAAGGTATCCCTACCTAAATACACATCTTTTTATAAGTTTTGTTCCATAGATCCTTCATCTTAATTCTTATATTGCATTACCTTCACATATTGGTGCATACATGTCAGTCATGCCTAACTTGCCAATAAGTGGATTGAATCATTTTTACCTAGACATTTAGCTAGCACATCAGCCACTTGATCTACTGATCTTACAAAATGAATACTCATAATATCAGTAATAATTTGTTCCGTGACAAATCAATCTCAATATGCTAGAAGGATCTAATCAACTTGCATCTTATTGCATATCCTATGTTAGGATTGGTTTGTGAGAGACCTATCAACTTATAAACTAATCATTTTGTCGGTCTCTGTCATCTACCCCACCTACACTTTTATAGAGGCGATGATGGGCTTCAATGGGGGAAATCCACAGGTTTACTTCCCCTACATACATGTTTCAGTCTGTTAAAATATAATATAAGATCCATTTGGGGCCTTCCTCCAACACCTTGAGGTTTTAGGAGAACCGGTAACTTAACATATTCTAACATTCCCCCTCACTCGAAAATCTCATTTTTGGGTTGAAGAGTGGATCATGGGCACCCATCTTTTGGGGCATAGTTTTGCCTTCGTGTCCATTATAAATTGTGAGAATATTGGGAGTGGCAGGGACCCGCCAACCTGAGCTCAGATACCATTGTGTTTGACTAGTTATTATCCGGTAAACTGCAATCATCAAGTCAATCTCCATAAATGATACTAATCTTCCTAGATGATCTTCAATTTAAGAGCTTATTTGTCTCGGTAACCTTTGGAGGAGGACGAGGATCAACAGTTTCTAGAAGGACCTCCGTTGTTTGAAGGACGTTGGATGTTCTTTATTGAAATAGGTCTCTTCATTGTCACACCCATTCTTTCAGATCTCCATGCAAAAAGAAATTCTTTACATCGAATTATTGAATTTCCTTTTGCCTACACAATATTATTAGGACTCAAACAAAAGACATATTTGATACAAGAGCACAACTCTTCTACTTCATCAATCTCATAGGTTTATGTTTTCATTAATTAACTTTATAGTTTCTCTTCATAAATGTTGCATGTAGTTTTCAGAATATCATTAGAACTAAGTATTTATCTCAATTCATTATTCATGAATCAATATTAAAATGAAAACAATTAAAAAATTGTACGCGGATCTTTCAAACTTTATTAAGTTGTAATCCCAGCAACTAACTACATATGATTGATAGATTTTTACATATTAGGAAATGTTAAACATGTCAATCCCTCCGGTTTACAACTTAGTATATGTTCTACGAAATCTCAGGGGTGAGCCTTTTGACTCTTTGGCATGCATACTTAGAAGTAAAAAACACACCGGTATAGTCAAAATTAACTTTAAATTTCTTTATCAAATAAAAATTTGAATTCTAAATTTTTATTTTATATAAAAAAAATAATTATAATTAAATAAAAATTTGTGTTTTGTACTCTTAAACATGTGTGCTGATGTCAAAAAGTTACTCCCTCCGTCCCATAATTCTGGTCTCATTTTGACTTTTCAAAGTCAAATTTATCAATTTTGACCAACAAATTAAACATATTATATAATAATATATACTTTTTGAAAAAATATTATAATAAAATTTAACTTTTACACTAAGAAAAATGGAACTCGCCAAGACTGATGATGTGACTAACTAGAGACAGTTAAAAGATAATTCATTAATTAGTTTGGGGAAGAAAACAAGGGGATTGGAAATTTCTTATTAGGCAAAGATTTGAAGACAATATAATATGGCTAACAAAAAAATAGCCAATTCTTGGGAAATTTTGTGGTCAGCCACTTTTTTTTTGTAATAGTATGTATAATTCATACCGAAAAGGGTACAAGTACATCTTGGTATAGTTTTATTCAGCAAAAGACTAATCTAATATGGGAAAGCTATTGTATTATTTGTTTTTCTAAGGATTAACTAGAAATTAAGATAACATAAGTATGAATATTTCTTCCTGAATGTAATTTAGAAAAAGCATACACTGATCTCTTTTTTGGTAAGCGGAGCAAATGCCGTATCATCTTTGACCCCGGTAACTATGTAAAGCCGCACCCTCTGTTGACCAAATATCATTTCAATGTACTCGTCTTTGTTAAGAAGTGTTGAAAAATCAAAACCTGTTTCCTCCAGAACCTGCATGCCAAATAGAGTTAAGTTGACATCAATAAGCTTGCCTCTGTGTGTGCACATTTTAAGAGTCTCATTACTTAATCCTCCACCAGGAAGTGGATGGTCAAAAACATTTAGAACTTAAATTTCATATTAAAAAAAAGAAAGAAAAAGAGAAACTAGAAAGTAAGAACTATGCAATTTAGTGAAGGAGAGCACAGAAAGCCAATCAAACTTCCATGCACCGTCATAACTCATAATATGCATAAACACCATGAAATTCGATAAGGAATAAAAAATCATTTCCATGCACGAGTATACCAGTCAGTGTAGGGCTTCTTATATTTCCAACAATTGTGCCAAGTCAAAAACCTCTATTTAATCTAGTTTTTCTCGTTAAGGTGAAGAACTAAATCAAGAATTCTCTTTTTCATCATCAACCGGATCAGCCGAGCTTTTTCCTTTGAAGCTTTTAGCCAAGCACCCTTCATTCACTCATCCACATTGGAATATCATAGTTTCCAGCTTTTAAATAGCCATTTACTTCATACTAGCGCTTTACATTACGAAAAACGAGTTGTTTAAAAGTGTGTGTGAGGTGGACACATAGAGAGAGAGTGAGACACAAACACATGAATACACTCGAGTGCAAGGGATAAAGACTTGTGTGTTTGTGTGTGTGTGACCAAGACTGTGTGCAAGGTGAGGGTGCATTTGGGTGTCTGTTGTGTATGTGCGAATGCACACACTTTATTTTTTTTGTGTGAACTTGTTTCAATCCAGATGTAGGCACGGATCTTTTTAAATATGCTCGTCCCGCAATGACCAGCTTAATTTCCACTTTCCGTTTCAGTTGTGCCCTTCAAATTGGGTTTGTTCCGTTTATAGTTAATAAATTTACTAGAATAATGTATGCGCTTGTTAAATTATGATTGCTTTTTCAATTCCCATAATTTTGTTTATATCCAGACCAATTTTTGATAATGACTAATGTCCAGATGCTATTTATGTACAATATTATTTTAAATATAGCATCCAATGTGTACTTGAGATAATTTTTCAAGTAAGACTGCTTGGGTATTGTAACTATATTTACTTCTAATCATCTGATCTTGTTATTATGCATTATGTTTTTATTTCCCAACATGATATCACTGAAAAATGGAAGCAAGGGACAAATGAAATATATTTGTTTTGCAAATACAATTGGAAACTGGCTACCAAAAAGTAAACTACTGTCATGCACAATTTTTTCATTCCTAGATTAAGCAAGTGCATCTATATTAGTTGCATAGTACCTCAAAAGAGATTTATCGCATACTACTGTGATTATATTATTATGTTCATGATGCGATGATATTTTTTTATCAACATTNACTGGTTAATGGTTATGAAGGGACTCGTCCATATAGGAACAAAGTAAATAGTAGTTGCTCGTGAAAACCTGCCTTAAACTGGTAGAAATCTGTGGCAAACAATGGGAACCCACTAATTACAAATTAAATAGAGGAATTTAAAATATCATGACTTGCCAATACAATTTGACTGGTTTGAATTATACTTCCTTTTATCTTCATCAAAATACTGCTTAGTCAAACTCCAATTTTGTTGAGATCTAGGAATGATATTACACAATCACCAGCCCAAAGATCATATAACACTTAAAGTCTCTCAGCAGATGAATTATATTAGAACTTTTATATTTAATGTTGAGCAATTTTGTAATTAATTGCTAAAGAAACTGGGAGAGAATTGAATACAACCGCATATGATAATATCAGATCCATTTCAGCAAGGGAGGAAGAATATGACGGCCATTTTTTGAAAGAGACCATACCCGCTCATAAGTTTCATCCAGAATGATAGCTCCTGTTACGGGAACCCGAACCTTGTAAGAAGTGAAATCCTTAAATATGTCATCTATGTGTGCCACGTATGGTTTCAAAACATCACAACTGTTAAACACTGTGACTAATTAAGGAATACGAAGATAGTCCAAAGTGATTCAAGTTTAGAATCTGATAAACTTTTAGGATATAGAACCAAATTATAAAAAACAATACTTATTACAAAGATTTGAACAAAATCAAGTGGACAGCCATATTAGGCTTCTTCAGCCTATGGATCTTGCCAGCAGTGCTTTCAGAGCTTGACATGTTATTTGTGCATCACGAAACATTCTTGAACATTGGAGAGGTAGGTGAATTTAAAGAACCTCGCGAGTCATAACCAAAATAATTCAAATGTGGAAAGTTATTATCAAATATATATTAAACAGAAACACCTTAAAAGGATACTAAGGGAAGTGAATTCCTTTAGAGAAAGTGACTTTAATGAAGGATTCCTTTCCACTGAATTGTCTTCATAGAACCAATGTGCATATTCCACAAGAAATAAAATCCTCTCGAATGATTGCTGATCTTCTTTTGGGACATTTAAAACAAACCGGCTGGAAAGAAATAACGGAAGAAATCAATTTACAGGATAGTACAGACATATCATGATCTAGGAAACAAGAACAAGAAAGGCCCTGACGAAAACATTACATTGCAAATATTAAAATGCGAAAGGATTAGCACAAAATTCTGTACTTGTAGTAATTACCTAATACATAATCCTCATTCTTCTCCGGTGTACAAGTTTCACGTGATAAGGGTAAGTTATAATTGTTTTAATGACACTAAGAAGTGGGGCGGGGGAGTTTGACATCCTTTATAAGTGCAACTCGTGGAAAAAAAACGTAAGTTTTTTTATCTAATCTCCTCATGGTTGGTCAAAAAATTTGTGCTTTGAAAACAATTATTCTAGACTTCTGATCGAATTTCTACTTATACAATTGCAAAATGAATCACTTGCATATCTTTTGTTCCCGGAAGTTAAGTTCAAATTTACTANCTAGTAAGTTCAAATTTACTAGACATAAAATTATAGGTAAACCAAATGAAGCCTTAAGGACATGTTTACTTTCAAGTAATATAATTACATCCAATTTGCATTCATTTTTTAATACTAAATCGTCCAAAATAATCACTTGAACTAATTTCCATCACGTTTTAGTTCATTTTAGGAAATCTATTTAATTGGAGCTTCACCCTAGGTATCATTTATCTTGCGAAAATGAGCTAGAAAGTGATAAAATTACTCAATGGAATAATAACTTTCATATTGTGTGTAAATATTTGAGTTACAGTGTAAAGCAAATAATACAAGCTCGATAAATTAATATATTTTTATGGTATTTTTAAACTCGATAAATGAATAATCTCGATAAACAAATAAAAAAATTGGCGTTATAGGAAAGGTGTAGCAAGTACCTGCAGAGATCGTCGAGGAGTTCTTGAGGAGGGAGACCAGAATTCTTAAGCGGTGCGCTCGAAGATCGAGGAAGCCCTGACATTCTTCTTCTTTTTCTTGGATTGATTGATTGATTGAATTGAATAATATATACATACACTGAGAGTGTGGTGTGTGTGTGTGTGTGTGTGTGTGTGTGTAGGTATTGAAATCGCAGTGCTTCTGGCTCTAGTCCGATTCAGTCCAGATACCAAACTTCGGATCTCTACCCTCCACCGGGCCTTTATCGGGTGGAGTTTTGTAGCCTGTTGGGCTTAGTAAATTAATTATCTTTTAAAAAAATATCTATATATAATAATTTTATTTAAATTTATTGATGAAGAATAAGACATGGAATCATTTTTATTTTATTGAAATAATTTACGTAAAATGAGATGAATTTTTAAACTCCAATTAACTACGATTCCCTCCATCTCATAATAACTATTTTAATTTTTTATAAATTGTTTAGTAAATTTACCAAAAATATTACTTTTTGTGAAATTATTTACAATTTTAACAACTTCTAAAAAAATTTGCAAAAATACTATTTTATTCTGAAAATATTTATAAAAATATGAAATTTATATTTTATATTGCATTTAATTTGAACTATGTAACTAATTTAGGTTGAATTTTAAGTTTAATTTAGGTTTACATTTTAGGTTGCAAATATGGTTGTAAAGTTGTAAAACGTATTTTCACAAATATTTTCTAAAATTTGAGTTGCAAAACATATTTTTGCAAATATTTTTAAAAAATGATAGTATTTTTGCAAGAAAAAATTAAAACTTTAGTATTTATAAAAAAAAACCCAATTTTTTATACATCTAATATATATATATATATATATATAGTTAAAGATTAATGTCCCTGAAATTGATTTCCGTAATTTTTCTAAATTTAAACTAAAAATTCATATAAATATATGAGAGTATTATTATAATTACAAAATATTATATACAATTACAAAATTTTCATTATTATTTTATATTAAAAACATTTATATGTCAAATAATTTTCTTACAAATCAATTTTAAAAACTTTATTCTCTTACATATGTTAACACATATAAAAATATAATTTAACAACTTGCTTTTAATTTAATTATACTTCCTCCGTTTTTTATAAATCGTTTTGACTTTTGACATACACTTTTATGTATTTTGACCGCATAGTAAAATTTATTATTTTTAATTTTTTTTTTATATTAAAATATGTAATCTATATTTTAATTCAAAAAAAAGAAAGTTTTAAAATTATGACTTTTACTATGCAGTCAATCACTTAAAAGTGTGTGTCAAAAGTCAAAATTACTTATAAAAAATGGACGGTGTATTTGTTATATATATTAAAATATGTGTAAAAAAATTAAAAATTAATAAAGAATTAATTAGGGAATGAGTGACTATAATTCAGAAACGAGTGGCAAATGAGCTCATATACGTTATTGTATATGAGTTTTATATGAAATTGCGCACTCATCTCATAAAAAAATATCTAACCAGCTATCCATTCTCCACGATAATTCATTTAAGTCACTAAACTGTTAATATATATCATTCCATTAAATTTTTTTTTTAAAATTGACGATTAACATAAAAAAATGAGATAATGTGTCAAGTATCCATTCAGATTGTATATAACGACTATCTGTATATAATTATTTAATTACTTGTTTATATATTATTATATACGTCTATAATAAAAAAATGCTCTAAATATGCTATATCATAAATTTCGTCAATTAAATGGAAGCGTACTCATATGATTTACAACTGTGGTAAGAATATTCATTTGCGGACATCATAAATACCGATTTGTAATGCATGTGTTTTAGCATAACAATTTATTTATTTTTTGTTTAATCAGTGATGTGTTATTTAATTATTATTTTCTTTTTTCTTTTTCCCACTTAGCTTGTCTAAGGACCATATTAACGGTTAATGCACTATCTTAATATTTATGGTCAAATTTTTAGCCGATGATATATTTTGCACGTCTCGTTGGGATATTTTGATATTTTGTTGGGAAATGACCGCGATATTTAAAACCCTATTGTATACTCGTATGTATCTATCCGCTGCTTAATCTTTTTTGTTAAATTAGGTAGAAAAAAGCATAAAGATGCATCTATGGCCATCAATGAGGCTCAGAGACTCGTTTAAAAAAGATTACTTAAACAAACTTCAATTCAACTTTCGACGCAAACAACAAGAAGAAGATGCTACTTCCAGTACTACTAAGCTCTTGAACCATGATGATGATGATNTTGAATTGAATAATATATACATACACTGAGAGTGTAGTGTGTGTGTATGTATATGTAGGTATTGAAATCGCAGTGTTTCTGGCTCTAGTCCGATTCAGTCCAGATACCAAACTTCGGATCTCTACCCTCCACCGGGCCTTTATCAGGTGGAGTTTTGTAGCCTGTTGGGCTTAGTAAATTAATTATCTTTTAAAAAAAATATCTATATATAATAATTTTATTTAAATTTATTGATGAAAAATAAGATATGGAATCATTTTTATTTTATTGAAATAATTTACGTAATATGAGATGAATTTTTAAACTCCAGTTAACTACTATTCCCTCCATCTCATAATAACTATTTTAATTTTTTATAATTTTTTTAGTAAATTTACCAAAAATACTACTTTTTGTGAAATTATTTAAAATTTTATCAACTTCTGAAAAGATTTGTAAAAATACTATTTTATTCTGAAAATATTTATAAAAATACGGAGGTTGCATTTTATATTGCATTTAATTTGAACTGTGTAACTAATTTAGGTTACATTTTAAGTTTAATTTTAATTTACGTTTTAGGTTACAAATATGGTTGTAAAGTTATAGAACGTATTTTCACAAATATTTTCTAAAATTTGAGATGCAAACATGGTTGCAAAACATATTTTTGCAAATATTTTTAAAAAATGATAGTATTTTTGCAAGAAAAAATTAAAACATGAGTATTTATTAAAAAAAGCCCCAATTTTTTATACATCTAATATATATATTTATAGTTAAAGATTAATGTCCCTAAAATTAATTTCCATAATTTTTTTAAATTTAAACTAAAAATTCATATAAATATATGAGAGTATTATTATAATTACAAAATATTATATACAATTACAAAAATGTCATTATTATTTTATATTAAAAACGTTTATATGTCAAATAATTTTCTTACAAATCAATTTTAAAAACTTCATTCTCTAACATATGTTAACACATATAAAAATATAAGTTAACAAATTGCTTTTAATTTAATTATATTCCCTCCGTTTTTTTATAAATCGTTTTGACTTTTAGCATATACTTTTATGTGCTTTGACCGCATAGTAAAATTTATTATTTTTAAAATTTTCTTTTTGTATTAAAATATGTAATCTATATTTTAATTCAAAAAAAGAAAGTTTTAAAAATTATAATTTTTACTATGCAGTCAAATCACTTAAAAGTGTGTACCAAAACTCAAAATTACTTATAAAAAACGGAAGGAGTATTTGTTATATATATATATATATTAAAATATATGTAAAATATTAAGAATTAAAATTTAATAAAGAATTAATTAGGGAAGGAGTGACTATAATTCACAAATGAGTGGCAAATGAACTCATATAGGCTATTGTATACGAGTTTCATATCAAATTGCGCACTCATCTTACAAAAAATAATTAATCAGCTATCTCATCTCCACGATAATTCATTTAAGCTACTAAACTGTTAAGATATACCATCCCGTTAATTTTTTTTAAAAAAATTGATGATTAACGTCAAAAATGCGATAACGTATATCTATTGAGGTGGTATATAACGACTAATTGTATATAATTCTTTAATTACTTCTTTATATATCATCGTATACGTATATAATAAAAAATGCTCTAAATCTGCTATATCGATTTCATCAATTAAATGAGAGCTTGCTCGTATGGTTTACAACTGTCGTAAGAACATTCATTTTTGCGTACATCATAAATACCGACTTGTAATGCATTTATTTTATCATAACAATATATTTTCTTTTTGTTTAATCAATGAAGGTTATTTAGTTATTTTTTATTTTTTCATCTTCGCCACTTAGACTGTCTAATGAACATATTAACGGTTAATACATGATCTTAATATTTATGGTCAAATTTTTAACGGATAACATATTTTGCGGGTGACATTGGGGATATTTTGATATTTTGTTGGGAGAGGACTGCGATATTTAAAACCCTACTGTATACTCGTATGTATCTATCTGCTGCTTAATCTTGTTTGTTAAATTAGGTAGAAAAAAGCATAAAGATGCATCTATGGCCATCAACGAGGCTCAGAGACTCGTTTAAAAAAGATTACTTCAACAAACTTCAATTCAACTTTCGACGCAAACAACAACAAGAAGAAGATGCTACTTCCAGTACTACTAAGCTCTTGAACCATGATGATGATGACAACAATGATGATATAAGTCAAGTCAACAAAGCTGATGGAGTGTGCTGTATCTTTTGCAAAGATCTTTTTATGCTTTTCTCCTCGTGTTTCTGCTGTGGAGGTATTGGTTGGTTGTGTTTCTAGTGAATTCTTTGTAATGGGTTTTATTGAGGTCAAGTTTTATTTGAATTCATGTCAAGCTAAATTATGATGAGATTTTTTGTAAAGTGTTTGTTTGTTTCTTGATTTTGTGGTGTGACAATTACCAATTTTAAGGATTGATACGAAGCTATATTTTAATGGGTTGTTTGTATAAGGTTAAAATTTTTATTTTATTTTATTTTAGATTGGGGGCTCAAGTGTGATTTCGAATTAAGCAAGTACATGGGTAAATGGGATATGTATTCGTAATAGAGAGTTTTTTGTTATATAATATTTTTTGATGGGTTGTGTATTGTATGAGTCCAGCAAGTTAAGGATTGATATAAGTTGGATTATAAAGAAATATGTAGAACACGATTACACGAACAAGGAACAAACTTGTATATTTGAAGTTTACTACATTCAGCATGGCCTAACACGTTGTCATCCTAAATGAAATGTTTATTAACTAGTAAGTAGTGATAATAGTTATGGCGTAGAGGCTTTAGTAATTAGTAGTCCTTACTGTTTTTGCATTGAGTGTTCTGTCGTCAATGCTACTACTCAATCGAGACTCTTTTATTTTAAATTGATGAAATACTTCTGTTTCTAGTAGTTCAAACCTTTTGGTGTTACCTGTTAATCCTCCATGTTGAGTTAAACCCAATATGGTAGTTCGAGATTTGGGTAGTATAATAATTGTATTTGGATAATTATTATGGATGATAATAATTATAATTGGACAATTATTATAGATGGTATGCCTTGATCATAGAGGTAAGTAATTAGANATGATGATATAAGTCAAGCCAACAAAGCTGACGGAGTGTGCTGTATCTTTTGCAAAGATCTTTTTATGCTTTTCTCCTTGTGTTTCTGCTGTGGAGGTACTCTCTCTCTCTCTCTCTCCTCTTATTGGTTGGTTGTGTTTCTAGTGAATTCTTTGTAATGGGTTTTATTGAGGTCAAGTTTTATTTGAATTCATGTCAAGCTAAATTATGATGAGATTTTTTGTAAAGGGTTTGTTTGTTTCTTGATTTTGCGGTGTGACAATTACCAAATTTAAGGATTGATACGAAGCTATATTTTAATGGGTTGTTTGTATAAGGTTAAAATTTTTATTTTATTTTATTTTAGATTGGGGGCTCAAGTGTGATTTCGAATTAAGCAAGTACATGGGTAAATGGGATATGTATTCGTAATAGAGAGTTTTTTGTTATATAATATTTTTTGATGGGTTGTGTATTGTATGAGTCCAGCAAGTTAAGGATTGATATAAGTTGGATTATAAAGAAATATGTAGAACACGATTACACGAACAAGGAACAAACTTGTATATTTGAAGTTTACTACATTCAGCATGGCCTAACACGTTGTCATCCTAAATGAAATGTTTATTAACTAGTAAGTAGTGATAATAGTTATGGCGTAGAGGCTTTAGTAATTAGTAGTCCTTACTGTTTTTGCATTGAGTGTTCTGTCGTCAATGCTACTACTCAATCGAGACTCTTTTATTTTAAATTGATGAAATACTTCTGTTTCTAGTAGTTCAAACCTTTTGGTGTTACCTGTTAATCCTCCATGTTGAGTTAAACCCAATATGGTAGTTCGAGATTTGGGTAGTATAATAATTGTATTTGGATAATTATTATGGATGATAATAATTATAATTGGACAATTATTATAGATGGTATGCCTTGATCATAGAGGTAAGTAATTAGATACCAAGTATGATTAGACTTGGGTAGTTAATTAGATATCAAGTATTATTAGACTTGTATGACAAGTATGGTAAGACTTGGTGCCTAAGTTTGTGGTGCCTGTATATACATAGTCATAATGGGTTTGATAAGTATGCTTAAACATGAAGGTTTAGGTATCGTTTGGTACGTGGTTGTTCCGCGTATAATGGAAACACTGTGAGGTGTGGGAGGGAATGTTTGGGTATTTTGTTAGGCTTAAGTATTCGTGATTGAGTGGTTGTATTATTGATAATTGTTTTGATTAATAATACAAGTTGGGNGGTTTGTTTGTTTCTTGATTTTGCGGTGTGACAATTACCAAATTTAAGGATTGATACGAAGCTATATTTTAATGGGTTGTTTGTATAAGGTTAAAATTTTTATTTTATTTTATTTTAGATTGGGGGCTCAAGTGTGATTTCGAATTAAGCAAGTACATGGGTAAATGGGATATGTATTCGTAATAGAGAGTTTTTTGTTATATAATATTTTTTGATGGGTTGTGTATTGTATGAGTCCAGCAAGTTAAGGATTGATATAAGTTGGATTATAAAGAAATATGTAGAACACGATTACACGAACAAGGAACAAACTTGTATATTTGAAGTTTACTACATTCAGCATGGCCTAACACGTTGTCATCCTAAATGAAATGTTTATTAACTAGTAAGTAGTGATAATAGTTATGGCGTAGAGGCTTTAGTAATTAGTAGTCCTTACTGTTTTTGCATTGAGTGTTCTGTCGTCAATGCTACTACTCAATCGAGACTCTTTTATTTTAAATTGATGAAATACTTCTGTTTCTAGTAGTTCAAACCTTTTGGTGTTACCTGTTAATCCTCCATGTTGAGTTAAACCCAATATGGTAGTTCGAGATTTGGGTAGTATAATAATTGTATTTGGATAATTATTATGGATGATAATAATTATAATTGGACAATTATTATAGATGGTATGCCTTGATCATAGAGGTAAGTAATTAGATACCAAGTATGATTAGACTTGGGTAGTTAATTAGATATCAAGTATTATTAGACTTGTATGACAAGTATGGTAAGACTTGGTGCCTAAGTTTGTGGTGCCTGTATATACATAGTCATAATGGGTTTGATAAGTATGCTTAAACATGAAGGTTTAGGTATCGTTTGGTACGTGGTTGTTCCGCGTATAATGGAAACACTGTGAGGTGTGGGAGGGAATGTTTGGGTATTTTGTTAGGCTTAAGTATTCGTGATTGAGTGGTTGTATTATTGATAATTGTTTTGATTAATAATACAAGTTGGGACGTGGGTTTTCCGCGTCATATAATTTTTAATTTTGTTGTGTGTGCTTTGCATTGTTTGGTTATCTCGGATTTTGCTCCCTAGCACTCCAACCTCAGTTGGTTCATGATAGAATGTTGGGGGACTAGTTTCGAGATATTTGGTAGCATAGAGAGGCTGAGTGTAAATATAAAGGTTGTTTAACCAAACTTTTAACAGGGGGTGAAGGGAAGCCGAGCATGTTTAGCTATTACAAGGGAACACTCTTCTAGATAGTTAACTCATTAAAATGGACCTATCACCTACATTTCTGTTTTTTTTTCTGGGGCACAGCTACTCGGCGGATGAGGCTTTAGCCCAAACCAAGAAATCCCTAAGAAATGATGCAAAACGGATCTTGTTCTAATGCAAGTGTGGGCTACAAAGTTGAAAATGAAAGTAATTGTTGGTTTCCCTTATTTCCTATTTCCTATAGAATGTATGTAGTGCACTGTCGGGCCTTCTCCTTTCTCACGTCTGAAATAGCGGTCCGGGTAAAGCTACTACCCTTACTTCGGGAGACTACGGGGGATACACTGATAGAGAAAAAGAGTACGGAAGCGAGAGCGGAGATATAGGCTAGCTAAATGCCCTAAAATCTGTATACGAGGCTCTAAGCACCTGAGCAAAGACCAATAGCNGCGGAAGCGAGAGCGGAGATACATGCTAGCTAAATGCCCTAAAATCTGTATAAGAGGCTCTAAGCACCCGAGCAAGGACCAATAGCAGTTGATCGGGAAGTATATCCAGATTTTCAGTCAGGTTCTTATTAGTAGCAGCCGGCACCCCTTTGGCATGATACTCTGAAAAAGCATAACTCTTTCACTTCACTCTGAAATCTCTTACCCACTTCGTAAAAGAGATGTATATCTTATATAGTCAATACTTTGGGTCTCCTAAATTAAATTCTTGTGTCTTATGTTTTCGTTGTTACATCAGTGATTCAGTTCTATCCTGTTATTCATCATCCTGATAACATCATCTATATAGATGCTTTATATATATTTCAAAGTTGATTGTAGCTTAATGATTTTTCTTGATATCTGATACCAAAAGAGACTAGTGTGAATCCCTGATGCAATTCTAATTGTTTAGGTATATACTATTATGTTTTTCTAATGCTTTTGTTTTTCTCCTACCCAGCTTGTTACTGACCAGTTATCATGAAGAGATCGCCATTGAGCTACTCGTTTGTTTGGACAGCTTTTAAATTGGAATGACTAGAGAATCATGTGGTTCACAGCTGCAGGTGAACAAGTGTGTACATACATTTATGCATTGTTGACAGAGCTAGTCATTACTAGAATTCAATCTTAGTGTATATTGCACTCCATGTTATTGATCTTATTAGGAATCTGTTACATGGCCCTGTTGCTTCAGTGGTTATTATAACTTTACATAGTAATCTCATATCATTTCCATAAGGTGCATAAAATTTCATGGGATATGAAGCACACACATCTGTTTGTTGTGTTCAATTCTAATCACCCCCCTTGCTTCAGAACCTTACATAAAAACGGCCTAGAGATTGGTACAGACCGTAAGGCCCTCTACCTGTTGTCTCAGTCGGACTCAAAGCCAGCCTTGTCTTGTCTCAAGCATTTACTTTGCAGTCTTCTACTTCTCAGTTCTCTTCTCGGGCATGGCATGATCAGTCATTTATCGCCATCAGCTATAAATCTTCTCCCATTTCAGTCTTCTGGTATAACTGTAACATCTTGTGATAGTTCTCATCAAGCTAAACAAACCAAGTGTATATTTCATGTTGCGAGATTAGTTGGATTTGGTCTCTTTTGTCCGAAATCCAATATTCGGTTATATTCTCCTCCGGAACCCGTTTTTATCACATGAAAATCAGTCAGCTCTCCACCCCACAGCTTCCAGTCTTGTGTTCCAGGATACAACTCAACATTTATTTATTTTTTGACTAATTTGGCTTATAGGCTTACAAATAAGTATATGTTCTAAGAAATTTTCGGGAGGATCTGGGACGACAGATGATAAACCCTCTACCACTTATGATATCCAATCGTGCTCAACATTTATAGATACATATATATCGAATGCATGAGTTATTTTAAGTTATTATCCCCTCCATTTCATTTTACGTCTCTTTGATAAAAAAAAAATCTGTTCGCGAAATATTTGTCATTCTCTTTTCAAAAATTATTCTTGTACTATTATTTTTATTGTTTGATTAATTTAAATATATAAATAATTGCATTTTTTTTCAAGGAGAGTACCTCTCAACAAGATAGATCCGTTTGGATCTTGGTCTATGATCGCTTTTTTATTGATTTTGACAAGTATTTAATTTGTTTAATTAATTTTTTAAAAAAATGCGTAATTTTTTAAAAAGAGATGAAGCCCACTGCGCAGGTGATGTAAATGGAAAGCTAAAGTTCTACGCAGTTGAATTTATATATTTTGTGTGTGATTTGATACCAGAAAGTTACAAAAAAACTAGAAAAACAATCATGGTGGTTTGGTTCCCAGCTGCGGTGAACCCAAGGTACTGTCCTTTGACAGTTTGACTCGTCTGCACAAAACTCTCAAAATTACTGCTTTGCTTGATGTCAAAAAAAAAAAAATAGTCAGATTACAATTCTACCTCAAAAGTGGAGAACCTTAAAATAATGATTTATATTAGTAATCGATGATTAATTAAAATTAATTGGTGATAATATTTTGTAGTTAATTGGATAATTGGTAATTAATCGAAACATTAATTGGGGATAATTTATTTTAATAAATAATATTTTATAATTTTATTTAAACACCATCATACGGTCATAAAATTTATAAAAAATATATTCATTAGTACATGTGATTTGATATTTAAGTGATAAAATATCGATTAATGAAGGATTTAGACCATATCTGTATATAATAATATTGATTATATTAATTTTTTAATTTTTAAAATAATTCTTTTGATAATTTTTAATATTTTAATATTGATTTTTTTGAAAACTACTAATTTTGAACGATTCAGCTAATTAATTCACGTATCACCCGATCTTTGACCATTTTATTAAAAAAAATTATCTTTAACCCAATTTTCATTTAATCGAAACGGAACTCGCCCGATTATTGATTACTCGTTATTTTTAAGTATATGATTAATTATATTTGTATCCACTTTTATTTTTGTAAATTATATTTTCATTTTCATTCTTCAAATTCATAAGATATTGTTTCTAAATTCTAAGGAGGAGGCGGGTACGATGAACCAATTTAAAATTTATTATTTAAATTAATATTTAATTATTTAAATAATATTTCAATCACATATATGAAGCGTTTCGAGCACATAGTGCAAAATAAAATACAAAAAGGCGAAATTTCCACAAAATTCATGCGAAAAACACATATTTAATTTAGATATAAATATTTTACCTTAAAACGCTTTAAGACAGTTAAGAAGAGGAGATTAATGAAGGTCTAAGCCACGATCATCACGTATCCCGATGCACGAACACTTGTATCCAAAGGATTTGTTGTGACTAGCACAAAACCGATTTTCTTCTCTTTATTACCCTCATCTCAGCCTTTAAGAGTTGATATAAGAGAGAAAAACCAATTCTAGCTCGAATCATATTTAAAGTTATTTAATTAATTCGAAATTCCTATTTTAAAACCAATTAAGTCTCACGTAAAATGTTTTAAAATTGATCTCAGATTTAATTAATTCGAAATCCATTATTTATTTAATTAACTAAGTCATTCTTAATTAATATCATAAATAATTCGAAATAAAATTTTATTTTAATCTAAATATAAATATAGATTAAATAATCCTCCAAGCGTTTTTTGTGTGTGACCTTATAGGTTATTATTATATTGACAATAATTTTACTATCCAATAATAAAATTATAAACAATGAACGACATCTATTAATACATTATTGTTACCCAAGTAATAATAATTAAATCGGTGATTCGATTAAGGCTTAACATAATATGTAATATAATCTCTTTAATCTTGATATTATAGATTAAACTCGAGTCATGTTACGTGTTACCCTCTTTATAATTTAATTTTTATTTTCTTGATCGATGAGTATACTATTAAATCAAACCAATATCTGAGTACGACCGTACATTTCATAGTCTCACTCAAATAAGAAACCGATAATATCACTACTAAAATCAGGAGGATTAAATTCCTTCTATATCATTCACATTTCTTATATGATTCATAATATACCCAATGCGCATCTTGAACATCACCGATCAAAAACAACTTTTAATGTAATCAAAATATATTAATTCTCATATAAAAATATAATGATTTTAAGTGTAAGGACCATTATCATTGTGAAAAATACTTATGACACTAATTAGCATGTATAATCTCACGACGCGTCATTTTAATGCCATGAAGCTATGTTTTTTTATTTTAGTATTATCATACCTATGATCAATAAGATGTGGTCATCAATCAACAAACATAATATTTTTTATGTATTAGTATTATCCTTAAATAATAATACTCTTGACTGTGGAATTTTAGAAATAAAAATAGTATACATATAATCTCATTTCTAAGTTACATACTATACTTCAAAATATGTAATACGTGTAAAAATTTCAAGTTCATTTATTATATTATCATTTATAACGCAATAAATAAATACATAATAAATATTAAAACAATAATCAGTAAAACATAATTAATAAAATGTTTTTTCTAAAATATAAAAGTATTGTGTTTGGTACACGAATATTAAAAATATATTCAGCAATAATAAAAATAAATATTATATATATAAGAATAAAGATCATGAGGTTAATATCAGAATTCTTTTCCTGAGATCGCAACAAATAAATCTATTCATTTATTGTTAAATATTTACTTACTACTCCCACCGTTTCAAATTAACTGTTCTGTTTAACTTTTTTGAGGTCAATTTGACTCAAGTTTGAATAATAATTAAAAATTATTCTTTTATAGTTTTAAAAAACTGAAAAATAAATTTAAAATAAATTAAATATACTTTTCAATAATCTATTTTTTATATTGTTTTTCAATTATATACTATATGTAATTTTCAATTAAATATTGGTCAATTTTTTACTATAAAAGAGTCAAATAGGACAATCAATTTGGGACCTAGGAGTATTTATTATATTTGGTTTATAAATTAAGAAAGCAAATAATTAGTTGGTTAATATGATACACACAAGTCGATCACTAGCCTAGAAAATTTTTCCAAGATCTTTTACAATTATGTATCCATTATTTTATAATTATGTATCAATTACAATTTGAAATTTTTTATAAAGAAAAATTTAAATATCCATTATGTATCACATAAATAATTATATTTGAGAAAGTGAAAGATTAAATTTTTTATCAGAATAATTAAGATTTAGTCAAAAAATTATCTAAATAACTTTTACAATTATAAATTATGAACGGATAATATATATAACATATAACACATAAAATAAGATTTGTATCATTGTACATGGATAATAAAATAATTTGATAACATTTAAATTTTATATTATTTTTGAAGTTAATATTTACAGAATTTCAGAAATTTAGAAGACGATGTTGTATCTTAAAATAGAAGACATCATTTTGTATCATTACATACGGGTACGAAACATATCTGATAATATTCAAATTTTATATATTATTTTTTAATGTTTTTATGTTAATAGAAGACAACGATATGAAACAGAAGATGATATTGAACCCTAAAATGAAGGTAAGTAATCTGAATTTATGTTACGTATCAAAGAAAATCAATTCTCGCTTCAAAAGCTGCTCGAAACTTTCTTGAAATTATCCGGTTCAATCACTCACAAAAAATAAATAAATTACAACACAACTATATAAAATTTCATAAACTGACTTCCATCAAAAATCGACGGAAAAATATTAAATGTAACAAAAATCAAAAATCATATCAGAATGTAATGGGCAAATCGAAATATGGACACATTCACATGCTACCACATGTCCCAAGTACCGTATACAGGGTTATATACACTATACGTACACGTAGGTTTATCCGTATTCGGTATGTATGTAAGTAGAGTATATATAAGTAGGTAAAAGGGGTTGTAAAAATAGAGGTTCACTGCAGCATCACTGCCACACTTCCCCTGAGTTTCTTTCATTTTCGCCCAAATCAAAACCCTAATTTTGTAAGTTTCATTCCCCTCTTTGTTTTCTACTTTGAACCACCTTTGATTTTGATATAAAGATACAATCTTTATATTAATTTGTTATAAACCACCTTTGATTTTGTATAAAGATGGTATCTTTATGTCAATTTGTTATAAAGATACTAACTTCTATGTCATGATTGCTTCATCTGTCATGCAATGTGTTTGTGCTACAGAGCATTGTAATTCTTGCTTATAATGTTCATATGTGATTTGGGTTGTTTGTTTGTTTGTTTGTGTGTGTGTGTTTGTGCTTCAGAGAATTGTAATTCTTGCTTATAATGTTCATATGTGAATTGGGTTGTTTGATTAAATTGTTTTTCTTATAAAAAATGTGTGTTTTTTGGGAAAAGTTGGGATAATTTTTCCTCTGTTTGGTTGGTTGAATATTTAATTGCTGTCGGAGCTATAATCTTTCAGGTTATGTTTGATTGATCTGATCTGTCACATAGTGCTTCTGTGCTATCTGCAGAGCATTGTGATTCTTGCCCATAACATTTGTGTGTGGATTTGGTGGTTTTATAAATTATTTTTCTTATTCAAAATGTGATTTTTGAGGGGAAATTGGGGTAATTTTTCCTCTGTTTGGTTAGTTGAATATTTAATTTCCATCGTAGCTATAAT
>QRFB01014730.1:0-23878 GCA_008931105.1 Oenanthe javanica
GTTTATAGAAACATGACTCAACTAGTACTACTACTAGCGTTGAATTAGAATCTTTCACAATCTGTCTGTATGTATAATCGAAAATGCAATCATCAACCATTGCTTCAAGGTGCGTCAGAGCTCGAAAACTCATCTTTCACACTCACCCACTTAAATTTATTATGAATTTTTCTCCATCTCATCCTTCTCTACACCCCCATGTAAACACTCGCTTCTTTTTTACAAATATCTCAACTACTCAGATTCCATGGCAACGATCAAGAACAAACCCATCTTTATTTAAGCTCAACAATGCTTTTGGTGCAACCCCTCCCCCAAAACGTGTATGTATGTTTGTTTTTGTGGTTCTTGGAGTCTTGGATTTGTTTATGTTTATGCATGCACTCCATCTGTTTGATTAAATGTCTGTGTGAATGAATAGGGATTTGTTTATAACG
Source organism: Oenanthe javanica (assembly GCA_008931105.1). NCBI lineage: Eukaryota > Viridiplantae > Streptophyta > Magnoliopsida > Apiales > Apiaceae > Oenanthe > Oenanthe javanica. Next base: position 438 of record QRFB01014730.1, read on the forward strand.
CATTTGCACTGGTGTCGACGTCAAGTGGGAGTGGTGATACGAATGGTTCGAAAAACACTGTTTTGACTAAAGGGGAAGCTTCTGATGAGCAGATTAGTAATAGTAGAATTCTTGCTACTCTTGCTAAGTCTTTGTGGATGAAAGATAATTCGGAGTTTCGGTTGAGGGTGATTGCTGCCATGGGTTTGTTAATTGGTGCCAAGGTGAACTTGGGTTTGTGTCTATATATATGTTCTTGTTTGTTTGTTTGTTTGTGTGTGTGTGTGTATTTTTTACATATGATCTTTTTGGTTTTTTTCCCTTTTTTTTTGGTTTAGGTATTGAATGTTCAGGTACCCTTTCTTTTCAAGCTTGCTGTTGATTGGTTAACAACTGCATCAACGAATGCTTCTGGTCTTGCTGCGTTTGCAACTGCTAATTCTACTTCCGTAGCTGTGTTTGCAACTCCAGCAGCTGTTTTGATTGGTTATGGAATAGCACGCACGGGGGCTTCTGCTTTCAATGGTACTTCATTATAAAGTAATTGCTAATACTTGTCTTCACAACTTGTATGTGTGTAATTTTTTCTTTGTTCTTTTCTTAAATGTCATAGTTCATTGTTTATTCTAATGTTTGTGTTGAATAATTTTTTCAGAACTGAGAACTGCAGTGTTTTCGAAGGTCACATTGCGGACAATCCGTTCTGTTTCAAGAAAGGTTTGTGCTTGTCTGTTTGTTAACTTAGTTCTTATGAATGAGAGTTGGTTGCTATTGAATGAAACCTTCTTGATTGTTATCAAGTGATCTTTATGATTAATTGCTAAACACCCCTCTCAGACTTCTATTATTGGGATGTCCAAGAATAATAATTGCTAACTGTTTATCGAAATCATAAAGCATTTTCAACGTGTTTAAATTTGATGTTCAAACCAGAGCGCTAATGTTGCTCAACCTCCATTTTTTTAACGAACTGTTAACCCCTCGTTATTGCATGCATATATTAGTTTATTTGTCTTTTGTTTTTTTAGCTTGCTTCTAATTCTATTGTATATGCATTTGTTTGGCTTGTTCCTCACTGATTTACATAGTAATGTTTTATCTATGATTTTGACAACTATGCAATGAATTTCAAATTGCAGGTATTTTCACATTTGCATGAACTTGACCTCAGCTACCACCTTAGGTAATTCCTGTCAATTCATTCTGTCTAATTTGTTTTTATTGGGAAAATTGCTCCTAAGGTTGACCGTTGTTGACCACAGGCAAATTTGAGAGAGTTCTAATAGGCAATATTATTCTGCTATTTTGCTCATTATGTAGAGAAATAACGTTGTTTTGAAGGCATTTGTATATGCACGTGGTGTGAAATAGATTCATGTTAATACCATGTGTGAAACAACTTTATGTGTTTAATGACTCGAGGATAACTATTAAGGTCATGATGATGAGAAATATTTTCTTGTCTATTTATTTGGTGTTGCTACTTACTGTTTTCAAGTGTAAATTATATGCTTAGTATATTAATATTTTTTTTTTATCACTATTTGAAGTGTGTGTGTAGTGTAATATATGGCAAGTACTAAAGGTCATATTATTATTTCTTCAAAAGCGTTTGTTCATTCTTGCTTGTGTAGCAGCTATTGCATATTGCATCTGATAAAATCTCTAGAACTTCCATTAAAGATTGTGTAATCGTTTTGTAGTTCCAGTAGAATAGTTAAAACTTATTTTTCTTATTTGTTGTTCTGTATGCAGTCGAGAAACAGGTGCTTTAAATCGAATCGTAGATCGTGGTAGCCGTGCTATAAATTTTATTCTCTCATCCATGGTATTGAATGTTCTACCAACCATCTTAGAGGTATAACTCTATGCCCTTGATATTTTCATTCCCTTCTCCATATATGCAGCAAAGATTTGAGGCCAATGTCTCTGCAAATAAATAAATGCTTAGTTTTATGGAAACTTTTAGTTGGTGGCAATACTATAACTATGTTTTTATTGTTATCCTCTAGATTAGTTATGTCACACAAATATGATTGTGACAGATTTGATACATTTTCTTTCAGATTTCCATGGTATCATGTATAGTAGCGTACAAATTTGGAGCACCGTTTGCATGGATCACTTCCCTATCAGTCACAGCATATGTCATTTTCACTTTGACCGTGACACAGGTAAGTTACCTGTCACAAAGCCTCGTCACCTCTTTTCTTCAAATAGAATCATTGGTTATATTGTATATATTTAGATGGAACTTGCTAAACACTTGGTTGTTTGGCACTTTGCTAGTTCACACACATATCTCTCTTCCTCTCACTCACACTCCCCCTCCTCCCTCTCTCTCTCTCACACACACACACACACACCCTCTCTCTCTCTCACACACACACATACATCTCTTCGTTAGTTTGTACTTTCAGTGTGGAGAGAATATGTGAGGAGATTTTTTTCTTTGGTTATGACTGTTTCGCCTTTCTGCCTAATGTGTCTTTTGTTTCTTTCTTCTGTAGTGGAGGACTAAGTTTAGAAAGGCAATGAACAAAGCTGACAATGATGCTAGTACGAGGGCAATTGATTCTCTTATTAATTATGAGGCAAGCTCTTATGTATTTAGTGATTCTTTCTATAAAGATTATATAAATGCCTTGTATATTCTCGGAATTCCTTTATTATGTGTTGATTGCTTTGTCATTGTATTTGATTCTTATTAGTTTGTTTTTGTTTTTCAGACTGTGAAGTACTTTAACAATGAGCATTATGAAGCTGAGAAATATGACGAATTTCTGGAGAGTAAGTTTCTGGTACTATGGTCCTTCGATAACCTTTTAAAACGTGAATCAATTTTAAAAGTGCACCACTTAATGCAATCATGTATCTTATGTCATGTAGTTCATATTTGGACAAGTATCATTGCATAATTGACACTAATCAATGACTTGGTTGCTAAGGATATTGTTGTTGATATACTGATTTTTGCAAAACCAGTAGACATGTTTTAAACTCTTAATGTACTGAAGTATGTAGAGATGTACAAATTTTGTTGCAAGTCTGCCACACTTTGGTTCCTTCAGGATTTTTAGTTAACATCTTCTTAATACTTATGTTATTTATGAACGTAAGTTGTTGCTTCCTTTCTTATTGACTTAATAAAATTGTAGTGAACTGTATTTTATTATCTGCGTATTCTCCTTATTATGTTTTACAAGTTATGTTTTTCTTCTTTCTCCCCTGAGCGCATACTTCTTAGAGGGATGGGTGATGTGGAATTATTTTAGGTTCACTCGATTGATTATTATTGTGCCATCTTCCAGGATATGAAGATGCTGCGTTGGAAACCCAACGGAGTCTTGCTTTCTTGAATTTCGGACAAAATGTTATATTTAGCGTGGCTCTTTCAGCATCCATGGTCTTGTGTTCGAATAAGATTCTGAGTGGAGAGATGACAGTTGGAGATTTGGTAGGATTTGCTTTTTCATATACTCACTTCTTTGATTTTAGGTTTCAAGTTGATTATAAGAGCTAGCCTTTTAATTTCAGGTTATGGTAAATGGGCTTCTTTTCCAGCTATCTCTTCCGCTTAATTTCCTTGGAGGTGTATATCGTGAGACTCTACAAGGTCTAGTCGACATGAAATCCATGTTTCAGTTGCTAGAGGTATATATCAAATTTATAGTATTAGTATATCAAGAATATTTTATAACCCGTGTGATGCATGGTTTTATTTTGAATATTTTATAATTTTCTTATTTATGTTTAATATTTATATATATATATATTTATTATTCTCCTAATAGCTGTTTAAATTTTATTTAATATAAAAAATATTTCTATATTCTTAGTTATATTAATTAATATATACAATAAAGTTGGTTTAACTAATTTATATTGGTTAAAAATATATATTTCGTGGATTATTATATTAATGATATATAATAATTTTAACAGGATTTTATTATAAGTAATATTCTAAAATTCAAATAGAGCTCTAATTGAATGTTGTTTATGCCTTGTAAATTACAATGAGTTTATAGAAGGGGGGTTGAATACAAACTCAAACTTTTTCTAAGTTTGAATAGAACAATTGTATGTCTATCTGAATTTGTTGAACTTAATAGAAAATAAATACTTTTAAGAAAGAAAGAAACAGAAATTAAAACAAGAGTAGATGTATAAAATTACTGGTGGTCTTGGTTAAATCCACCATAAGTATTTTATTGCTCTTGCATAATTTCTCTATATCCTAGATACGACTGCTGTTTACAATGAAAATACTACTTTGAATATTAGTAAGTTCAAATTTGAAGGTTTTAATCTAATCCAATAAAAAATTACTAATTCATATATTTATTATTTATCTCAGTCCAATATTATTTATTATTAATATTAATATAGATATTATAATTCTATCAGGATTCACAAAAAATTAAGTCATGTTTTTGTTCGCAGAACTTGTGAAATATATATAATTTTGTATTACAAATATAATTATATTGTCTAAACTATTGCAATTTATTATTTAACACGGTCCAATATCATTTACTATGTTTATAGATATTATAATTAGAATAGGATTCACGGAAAGTTAAGACATGTTTTTGATTCTACGACTAGTTAAATATTTATAATTTTCTATTACAAAAATAATTATACTATCTCAATTATTGCAATCCATGCATATTCATTAGATGTAATGTCATCAAACATGTAGAAGAATTGAAATAAAATATAATATAATTATATGTGGTTGATTAGATTTGAACCCTTTTGTTTCTTTATAACTAATAATAATGTTTAATTTTGGTATGTTGTTAACGGGATTCGAACTTTAGACCTTTGATAGTAGTTTTGATATTAAAATGTATAATATTATTTAGTATTAAATCCAACAATTCTAATCTATTTAATTAAATAATCTAAGGTTTACTATTTTTTCTATGGTCAACCTGTGGCACGCTACCAGCTACAAAAATTCTAAGTTCTGCAATTATATTATAGTATGGATGGATTGGAGTTTCTATTTTTTTTGGTTATAATATTGCTGGGGTTCTGCCTGTATCTTCTTAAATAATGAAGAGAAAATGATGAGGCAGTCTTTTGTGCTCCTTCATGTCTGGCCTGTGAATTATATATTTCCCACTAATTGTCGCAGGAGAGGGCTGCCATTAAAGATGTAGATGGTGCAAAGCCTCTGAAGTTAGACGGGGGTTGCATAAAATTTGATAACGTGCACTTCAGGTGGGCCTTGTCTGTCTGTATTTATAATTATTTCACTGTCAAATGGAGCATTTGTTCATGTCAATATTCAACGATGGTCTTATTATTTTACAATATTGCCAAAGTATGTCACTGCTGCACAAGATCTTTGCAGAACAAAGTTCGAGAGGCACTAATGATTGGTCTTGATTTAGTGTGTTACGTGAATATTGCTACTATTTTACTTGTACTTGCATGCTAATGACCTTTTATATACTCAGTTTTATTCTTATGCACCCTCTATATACTCTCTTTTACACGGTGGTCACACACAAAGAAGGGTTTCACCACTCAAATTATATCTTGTGAGCGTGACTTTGGATGAGGAACATTTGTCATAATTATGTTATAGATCACATACTTCCATATTACCTGTGTGTTACTTTCTTCTCTTATCTGCGGAATTGTTCTTTTGATCTTCAATTATTTTAATATAATTAATTAATTATATTTGAATTGTAAAGCGGAAGCCTTTATTTTAGACCTTTTGTTCAGCAAAACATAATTGATGTGTTAATAATTACTAGGAAAGTACATTTCACTTTGTTGTAAGTTGTAACTTCAAAGTAGAAATAATATATCGAAACTTATACTTCAGCTCAGTTCATATCCCTCCCTCTCCCTCCTTATAATATGTTATGAAATTTATGTATAAGATTTACAGGATTGAGAATTCAGTCTTCTAGAAAAGTCACTAGGTTAGGGGTCTTGTTTATATATCTTTTTGGTTATATATATTGTTCAATACTACTTGAAACATACAATTAAGTTTTGAGATTCTTGTTAGTGATTATCTTATAATCACTCTATTATGACTTGTGAGAGACTTGGCATGTATTTAGTGTTGTAGAGTCCAAACATTAAACACTTTGGTCCAATGTGATACGTGCCTAAGCTCATTTATGGTTTGCACCTAGCAGGACTGAGGTAAAAATGATCCTGAAATTTTCAGAATATCAGTATCATCTAGGTGTGGGGTCTGGAAATATTTGTTACTGCATTTTCATCCTTAATGTTATCTTTGTCAACTTTCACCATTACTGCCTATGTTATTTTTTTATATATATAAATAGTATCATTTTTCACCATCATTGCCTCTGTTATATTTTTTTTTACAAATAGTATATTTCAACATTATTGTACGATTGATCTGTGACCTATATATGTGTTGGTCGTACCTGTAACTTTGACCTTTATAACTTCTTGTAGAATATTGCAATACATATTATTCTGCAATACATTTTATACTCATGTTCTGCATGCATTATATATATGATCTCTGTGTCTTAAATTAAACAGTGGTCTTCATTGAACTTTTTTATATATATGGATATGATATGTTTTTNCTTAATGTTATCTTTGTCAACTTTCACCATTACTGCCTCTGTTATTTTTATTTATTTATAAATAGTATCATTTTTCACCATCATTGCCTCTGTTATATTTTTTTTACAAATAGTATATTTCAACATTATTGTACGATTGATCTGTGACCTATATATGTGCTGGTCGTACCTGTAACTTTGACCTTTATAACTTCTTGTAGAATATTGCAATACATATTATTCTGCAATACATTTTATACTCATATTCTGCATGCATTATATATATGATCTCCGTGTCTTAAATTAAACAGTGGTCTTCATTGAACTTTTTTATATATATGGATATGATATGTTTTTATTATTACGAGATATTATTTTTGTTGATAAAGTTTTGATCTTGTAATCTATATATATTAAATTATTATGAAAAAATGGGATTAAGAATTTTATCATGGTGCACATTAGAGCCTGGTTATGTTATTTGCGAGGTTAGATTAGATGAAGGAGAGAACAAGTTAGGGAGAAAATAATATTTGAGAGAAAACAAAATTATATCGAGAGTTTAGTGATGAAAAAATCCTACAAGAGTTTGTGGGTGCGAGAAAAAAAAATGGACATTCACGAGAGGTCGTGGGTATGAGAAAAATCTTACAAAAGTTCGTGAGAGTGAAAAAAAAAGATATTCACAAGATGTGGGTATGAGGAAAATCCTATAAGAGTTTGTGGGACGTGAAAAAGAAAATATTCACGAGAAGTCGTGAGTATTAGAAAAAATTCATCATGAGAAGGATCTGTGACCTATATATGTGCTGGTCGTACCTGCAACTTTGTCTTTATAACTCAAACTAAGAAACTTGGCATAAGTACTGCTTAGTTAAATATACTTAAATCATGAGATGTGTTTTTGATAGATATTTGTTGGATGATACACTGATACACTCTTTGTTCTACTTAACATAGTTATCTTCCAGAACGAAAGATACTTGATGGAATATCTTTCGATGTACCAGCTGGGAATAGTGTGGCTATTGTTGGAACTAGTGGCAGTGGTAAGATTTTGGTGCGGCATGGTAGCCACTCAGGGCTCTCAGAACTCTGAAGTATATTATGATAAAACCCGTTTGATCATCCTTCTTATTGGCCGGATGCGTTTCTTGTTGTGGCCTTGCAAACATTTTTTTATACTATTATATCCTATTCCATAAAAGTAACAGATATATACATTATACTAAATGCAGGTAAATCAACCATTCTTAGAATGCTCTTTAGGTTTTTCAACACTCACTCTGGAACAGTAAGAATCCATAATCTTGAGTCTAACATTTATCATTGTATTGTTCTTGCAAGTTATATTTAAATACTATGAATTTTAATCTTATGTCATTATATTATATTTAATCCTCTGTATCTGATCTTCTACATTTCTATACAAAAGATATTATACTATCTCGATCTTTTGGGGACAGCCTGTTGTGTAACACCACCGGATGGTGCAGTTTGTGACATCAGTCCTATTTTTTGATTGGCATAACTAATTTTAGATATTATTGGGGGTGATTTTGAAACCTGTTCTTCTTGGCAGTATGTAAAGATAGACTGTTGGCTCAGAGACATCAAGTATTGTGTAAATTATACGGACTGAGTTGCTGCTTAAATACCATAGCATAGCCTTCTATTAATAGGCATATAGGATTGCAAGTTGCATGAGGTAGAAGATTCCTTGAAATTTGGGAAGGATCAAGGGTTATTTGGACAAAAAGTTACATGTGCTGAGAAAGTATAATTATAGTAGTACTAGCTCTGTTGACATGTCGACATATTTAAGTCAGTTTTAGGCTTCTGAAGTTTTTTCTTTTTACTAGCTTATAAGTTATGCCCTGATCTTTTAATATTTTAATATATTATTTTTGTGTATTAATGTTTTAGTTTCCTGATATTTGTTTGTATTTTTTCTAACAATATTTTCAATTTTATTTAATTTCATTTGTAAAAATCTAATATTATATTATATATATATATATTTGAAAAGGTAAAAATCTTATTATATCGTCAATCATATTAATTTGGTCATTTTTTCTGCTTTAAAATGCATGCATATGTATAAAAATATTATAATATTTGTTATTGGATGTCTTTTAGTTGAATTTTTATTTTAACTGAAGTTAAATAGAATTAGTGTATGCATATATATTACTCTCTATATTGCTATAATATTTTGTTTTATCCCTTTGATATTTCTTTTTTAGCTCCGGTCCTTGTGGGACCCGATGACAACTAGATCATACAGCCTCTTACGCTTATTATATATGGGATATAATATGTCATTCTCACTTATCAAGATGTAATAAAGATTTGATTAACACAATATGACCTTATGTAACTTTCCTCTCATAAGAACATATACAAGAATAAAAGAGTAATATTACTTTGTCAATTATTACACAACAATTTGAATAGTTGTGGAGAAACCTTAAACATCTTTTATTTGAAAACTAGTACAATTGTATAATAGGAATATTTATGGTCATGGCACTTGCATCCCAAAAGTCAGTTATTAGAAATTTGTGGCGCAGGTTGACTGGTAAACATTGTTGATATCAGTTACTACTTACCAGGATAGGGTAGGAGTTCTGTGGAAGAGAAGAGGATCAGGATTGCGCTGAACTAGTTTTACATGCAAATAANAGTTATACATTTAACCAAGTTCCTACTAAAACGGTTCAGAAGACTCCGTGTGAGATATGGACAGAGAAACGTCATAGCATGTCATTTATGAAATTTTGGGGATGTGAGGCAATTGTGAAATGTCTAACTTCAGACAAGCTAGAAAGTAAATAAGACAAATGTAATTTTTGGGATACCCAATTGAAACTAAAGGTTAATCTTTCTATAATCCTTCTGAGAACAAAACGTTTGTTGCTTGAACTGTAGTGTTCCTTATAAGTGAAATTCTTTCTAAGAAAGGCAGTGAGAGGAAAATAGATCTCGATGATGTTCGAGACCCACATGATAACATTGAACCAATGGAGGAACCTGAGCAGAATGTACAAGAAAACAATAATGCTCAAGAAACACAGGTTATTTGTAGGTCTAGTAGGATTCGCCATAAGCCGAGAGATATTATGGATTTCTCTTGACTCAAGATGGTGATGTGATGCTTGTGGATGAAGATGAGCCTCTCACCTACCAAGACGCTATGAACACTTCAGATTCTAAGAGATGGATGGATGCCATGAAATCTGAGATGGAATCCATGTATACTAATCAAGTATGGACTTTGGTTGATCCACATGAAGGGGTAAAACCTATAGGGTGCAAGTGGGTTTCCAAGAAGAAGACCGACATGGATGGTAACGTACAGACCTATAAGGCACGATTGGTGATAAAAGGTTTCAAGAAAATTCATGTTATTGAATATGATGAGATCTTTTCACCAGTGGCTATGGTCAAGTTCATCAGGATTTTGCTTGTTATAGCTGTTTACTATGACTATGAAATCTGACAAATGGATGTCAAAACCACTTTCTTAAATGGGAGCCTTGAAGAAGATGTGGATGTGTATATGACACAGCCTGAAGGTTTTGTTGATCCAAAGAATGCTGNAAATGGATGTCAAAACCGCTTTCTTAAATGAGAGCCTTGAAGAAGATATGGATGTGTACATGACACACCCTAAGGGTTTTGTTGATCTAAAGGATGCTGGAAATGTATGTAAGTTGCGTCGATCCATTTATGGATTAAAGCAGGCCTCGAGGAGATGGAACATTTGTTTTCATGAAACAGTCAAAAAGAGTTTGACTTTATTCAGAATGAAGATGAAACTTGTGTTTACAAGAAGTTTAGTGGAATCCATGTGGCATTCCTAGTAATATATGTTGATGATATATTACTAATAGGGAATGACGTTCTTTCTCTACAGACTGTGAAGACTTGGTTGAGAAATAATTTCTCAATGAAAGACTTAGGTGATGTGACATATATATTAGGGATCGAGATCTATAGAGATAGATCAAGGTGATTGATCGGCCTAATTTAGAGTACATACATTGACAAAGTTTTGCATCGATTTCAAATGCAANACTTAAGTCAAAATACATACATTGATAAAGTTTTGCATCGATTTGGAATGCAAGAGGCTAAAAGGGGATTTGTCCCAATGTCTCATGGGATATCGATCTCGAAAGAAAACAATCATAAATCATTGGATGATAAGGACCGTATGAGTAAAGTTTCATATGCATCGGTAATTGGTTCTATAGTGTATGCAATGATATGTACTCGTTTTGATCCAGAATATTGTTAACTACTTGAAAAGGACTAAAGATCAATTCTTGGTATATGGAGGAGAAGATAAGCTGGTTATAAAAGTTACACCGATGCTAGTTTCTAGATAGACAATGATCATTTAGTGTTCATGTCTAACTTTGTGTTTTATCTATTTAAATTGAGATGTTGTATGCTGGAATAGTTCATAGCAGAGACATTTGTTGATTCTATAATAGAGCTTGAGTATATTGATGCTTGTGAAGCATCCAAGGAGGCTGTTTGGGCATGTACTTTGGAGATATCACCTAATTAATGAGATTAATGATCAAGGAGATATACATATATGTAAAGTGTATACTAATAATAATATTGCAGACACACTGACTAAGGCTTTGTCGCAGCAGAAGCACGAAAGTCACACTAGTTCCATGAGTATTGGATACTTGGGTAATTGGCTCTAGTGCANAAATATTGCAGACCCATTAACTAAGGCTTTGTCGTAGCAGAAGCACGAAAGTCACACTAGTTCCATGAGTATAGGATACTTGGGTAATTGGCTCTAGTGCAAGTGGGAGATTGTTAGTAATTGTGCTCTAGAGACAATACTTTTTATATTTTAAGGAAAATATTTATTATTAAGGATTATGTTTTATTGATTATTATTTATTTATTATGTTTTATTTACTGCGTAATAAATTGAAAGCATAATAAATGTCCTTGGAATTTTGATACGTATTATATATCTTTAAGTATGTGACNTTTTTTTATTATTAAGGATTATGTTTTATAGATTATTATTTATTTATTATGTTTTATTTACTGCATAATAAATTGAAAGCATAATAAATGTCCTTGGAATTTTGATACGTATTATATATCTTTAAGTATGTGACTTAAAAATTAGATTATATGAATAATATCTTATTCCTAAAATTCCCTAGTCGAGTATTATTATTTAAGGACAATAATAATGCACAAAGACTAGTATGTTTCTTGACAGATGACCACATCTCATTGGTCATAGGTATGGGGATACTAAAGTCAAGAACATAAGTGCATGTATCAATGCATGGCACTGGAATGACCCGCCGTGAGATTCTACATGTTAAGTAAGTGTCATAAGTAATTCTCACTGTGATAATGGTGTAATGATCCTTAGACCTGAAATCATTATATTTCTATACGAGAATTAATATACTTTGATTACATTAAAAGTTACCTTTGACCGGGTGATGATAAAAGTGGACATTGGGTATATTATGAATCGTATGAGAAATATGAATGATCTAGATGGGATTTAATCCTCCTAATTTTAGGAGTGATATTATTGGCCTCTTGTTTGAGTGAGACTATGAAATGCACGGCCGTGCTCAAATGTTGATTTGATTTTAATAGTCTACTCATCGATCAAGAAAATAAAGATTAAATTATGAAGAGGATGACACGAGACATGCGCTTGATTTAGATCTATAATATAAGGTTAAATGGATTATATTACATGGAACATTATTCACGAAATGTTTAATCAAATCACTGATTTTATTATTATTACTTGGGTAGCAATATGTATTACTAGATGCCGCTCATTGTTTACAATTTTAATTAGATATTAAAATTGTTGCCAACATAATAATAACCTACAGGGTCACACACAAAGAACGCTTGAAGGAGAAATAATTTAAATTATGAATTTAAATTAAATAAGTAATTTATTTTATTTATGATATTAATTAAGTATGACTTAATTAATTATATAAATAGAATAAATGAATTACTTAAACTAATTCCAAAATTAATAATTAATTAATTAAGTGAGACTTAATTAAATAATTTAGAATTTTGGATTAGTATTAATTATAATTGGATTATAATTAGAAAACTTATTCCTCTCTCTATATAATCTCTTTATGGGCTGATTTAATAAGTAGACACATATTTTTCAAAAACCCTAGCCGTTTTGAGAAAAGAGGAAGATAGAGAGAGATAAGCAGTTTTTGGGTGCTAGTACACATCAATCCTTCATGAAAAGTGTTCGTGTGGATACCGTAGAGCGTAGATCGCGTGAGCGGGATACGTGGTGATTAAACAAGTTTTGGGCCTCCATTAAACTTCCATTGATGAACTGTTAAAGCTTTTTAAGGTATTTGTTCTTAATCTCTGAATTAAATCTTTTGTTTTCACATGGATCTTGCGGAGGGTTTCGATTTATATTACATTTTGTATTTAATTTTCGTGTTTTTCCGCTGCATTTGTGCCTCGAAACACTTCAATAAACTCTGAATTTTCTTCAGATTTTACCTTTCCTCTTTTATCTACTGAAATAATCATGAATAGTCCTGAAAATGATACCCCTATTCATATGACTACAGACCTCCTTTCTCAGCCACTTCTTATTTCTGTAGGACAATGTGATTTGAGCTTTTCATGTGAGAATGAGGTAAAATATGTGAAAAACAGAATTAATAAAGAGAGGCAAATTCTGAATCAGAGGCAGAATTGAGAAAGAAGTTAGTTACTTCTAGTGAGCAAAATCTAACTATTAAAAGTTATGATATGTGTGAAGTGAGAAGTAATGAGATTACTTTAAAAAATCAGAGTGATTTAGGATGTTATGTTACTTTGCAGGTACTTAGAGTTTATCTGTCACTACAAACTCTGATGCTATGCCAAACTCTGATAAAGCCATAAACTCTGATGGGGAGGACACAGACTCTGATGAGCCAATTTTTGCTGATGAAGAAGTCACATATCTGTTAATCCCCTATACACAAAGGTACAACTCAAAAAGGTGGCCTGTCAATGCCCATGATGCACATGAACGATTAAGAATGGCTTATCCTGATTACTTGGTGGTGGAAAATCTCAAAGGTGAAATTGAAGATGCCCTAGATGCAGAAGGTGTAAAAAGGGATTTCAGTTCCAAAATAGAGCCATCTAATAAAGATCTTCTCACATTTTATAGACAAAAGGTCTGGGATATGTCTTGGAAATATTCAATTAAAGAAATCTCTTTGCCACATGTTCATGACTTGATCAACAAAGCATACAAGGAATTAAACTCTGAAGAGATAAAGACTATGTTAAAAGCTACTACTGTGTTGTCCAAAGGAATTCACAATGAAGTTTGTGATCTTAAAGAATCTATAAACAAAACCTCTGTATCTGTTCAAACTACTGTTACAACATCTCAACATGCTCTAAATTTAAAGATCAAGAATGTTTCAGCAAAACAGGATGCATTGAAAGCCAAAGTTTATAATCTCTCTACTTCTGTCAATTCTATGCAGAGTATGCTACACACAATTATTGAAATTCATGCAGTTAGAAAGGGTAATAATGTTAGCAAGGGGGAGAAGGTTACAGACAAATGCAAAGAGGATCCTATACAAAAATCTGACAAACCTGATTATGAAGATCAAGGGAGTCATAAGGATGATAAGCAAACTCTGAAGTAGCAAACTCTGGTTGGACAAACTCTGATAACCTCTCAAACTCTGATGACAACAAACTCTGAGAAAACTCTAATAAGAAGATAAACTCTGATAAGAAGCAAACTCTGATGGAAGCTAACATGGAATTAACAAAGAGGCTTAAAGAAGAAGAGAAGCCTGAGAAGATTGAAGATCAAAACATAAAGGATGCAGAACGGACAAGAAAGTTATTTTAAGAAGAAAATCCAGGAATGGATCCAGTTGCTGTAGAGGAAGAATTGAAGAAATCTGGTACTGACAATGCTCAAGTCCAGAAGAAAAAGAGAAAATATTTGAAGAAAACTCCAATTCAAAGAAAGGCATCTACTTAACAAAAGGAGATTACATCTATTCCTGTCCAATCCAAATCTCTTGATACTTTTAAGCCAATTGCTCAGTCAAAACCTACTCCAGAAATCCAAATTAGGTTAACATCAAGGATTCAGTAAAAAGCTGCAGTTAAATCAAAATCTCCTCTCACTATGTCAGGAACCACATTTTTTCCAAATGGGTCTAGTTTTGATGATGAGGAAGAAGAGCAACAACAATCTCTGATCAGGAAGAAAAGGTCTGATCTTCTGTGGACCAAAACTCAAACTCTGACTCTCAATGCCAGACTTGGTAATAACAAGGGTGGAATTGGAGATTCACATGTCAAAGTCTACATGGGTGAAACTAATATTTTCAAAGATCCTTTTTCATTAAAAGACAAGCTTGATGAAGATTTGTCACAAGAACATCTTGACAGGTTAATCTCTATAAACATAGTGAATGACATTTTTGATGGTGCACAAGCAAATGAGAAGCTTCTATATTTCTTGGAGAATAGAAGGGTTTTAGAAATTGCTGATGAAGATCTAATTCACAAGGCATCTAAAGAACTTGAACATGTTCTTTATCTATTCAATGATGAAAATGAAGCCACTTCCAGATGGGTGAAGATTCTAGAAGGCATTATAAATGAGAAGAAGAAAAGTGAAAGGCTTTTAAAGACAAACTCTGAGGAATATAAGCCAAGCTATCTACTTGAAGATGACACTGAGAAAACCATGACAAAAAGAGATGCAAGGGTCAAGATGGTATTAGGAATTCCTACACTAGTATTAAACCCTGATGGTAAAAAGGGTTGTTGCTTTCCCTTAGATGAAAGAATAGAAAGATCATCAATTTATGCTCTGAGGGCTGCTATATTTCGAATCGATGATTCTTCTGAACAAATGAAAGAATTGAAGGAGAAGCTTGCTGAGTTGTTAAAGAATGCCGAGAAGAAGCTGTTGGATAATTTTCTCAAGGAAGACTTTTCTTACAGGAGGATTTGATTCAAGAATGAAGATTGAAACTCTGATGCATTTGTCCATATTTTTGACATCATAAGTAAAATTTATGTTTTACTTCATAAATTGGGGGAGATTGTTAGGAAATAAACACTGATGCTATCAGAGAATATCAGATTAGAGTTTATGTTGCTGACGTCATCAGAGTTTAGGAAGCTGTCGGTCAGCGTTTACTCTATCAGAGAATACTCAATCAGAGTTTAGTCTAACAGAGAATGGTCAAATCAGATAATAAACAACCGACATAGTTTACTATCAGAGTTTGTGAAGAAACAAGACAAATCAGAGTATGATTAGGATAATGAAGAAGGAATACAAATACAAGTCTAATTGCCTTATTGAAGTTATTCTTTTCATAATCTGTTTTGTAATTGAGTTGTAATTGTGTCTATATAAACACATACATAGATTAACATTATTTTAACTTTCAAATCTTATTTTTCATAACCTAGAAGCTCTTGAGAACAAAGAATTTCTTGAGAGAGTTTTGTATTCAGTTTATTCAAGTTAATACAAAACAATGTTTTTCTTTACATACGTGTGTTCATAATCGATTAGTTGGTACTATTACATTCAATCCTCCCTTCTGTAATAGATATCTTTCTGGGCAAACATATCTCATCATATATAGTATCAACTATTCTATTTTTAAATCATATACTTTTTTATCATCTATATATTTTCATCCAAATATATTGTATAAAATATTTAAACTTATATTTATTACCACGTTTGTTTATCTATCTATATGTAGATATGTTATCCAATTATTTAACAGATTTCTTAAATCTAATCTATATTCTTTACTAATCTCCTTTGGATAAACTATCTTTTTTAAAATTAATGTATATTTTAACTAATCTCAATTTAATTGTCCGATTTTCATTTATATATGACATTTAATTCAAAACATACCATATTAAAAAAAATATTTTATGCATTTTTTTTGTTGCTAAGCAAACATTCTCTTTAGATATAACTATTATAAATTTCTCATTTTTCTTATTAAAAAAATAATTTAAATATTTTAAAGTTTTAGGGTCAAGCTTAATATGATATTTAAAATATATACCATATACATTTTTTATATATTAAGAGAAATATGAGTAAAAGAATTATTTATTATTGATAAAATTAAAATAGAGATTTAGAATATATATCATATTAGTTAACATACTTTAATCAATAAAATAGACTTATGTGAGTTGCAATTTTAAGTTCCAACACATAAATTAATTTTATATTTAAGTTATTAAAGAAGAAATTCAATGTATATAATTAATAAAAAAATATGAATTTTCATCATTTAAATAATTGAGGGTATAATAGTAATATCATTTGAATAAAATGACTCATGAATTGTTTTGGGTATTGGCCCTGTATGGCACAAGTTGAAGTTGTAATGCCCTATATGGCACATGTCGAAAAAATGGCCTCAAATAGCACTTTAAAATACTAGGTGATGTGGCGTTTAATCAAAACGCGAGATCGTCTAGCATTCTTTCTTTTAAAAATAAATTTCTATTAAGAAACATGGTTTGATATGGCCTTTTCAACCATATCTTTATGTAAAACGTGGTTTCATGTGGTGTCTTTAACATAATTTTACCCAAAACGTGTTTTCGTCTAGCGTTTTCTAATTTTATTTATTTTTTATTCAAAATACCATTTCACTTAAAATTGTATTTTAATATTTTTTATTAATATTTTATATTTTTATTTACGTTTTTAATTAAAAATAAAAAAAATAAAAAATAAAATGTGACATAAAGTTGTGTTTTTAGTTAAAAATAAAAAAATTAAATAGTAAAACATGACATCAAGTGGTGTTTTTAACTAAAAAAAAATTAAAGTGCAAAACACTATATGAAGTGGTGTTTTATAATGCTATTTAAAGCCATTTTTCTGAATTGTGTCATTTAAGGCATTTTATCTTAGAATTGTGCGATATGAGGTCTTTTCTCATTTTTTTTAATAAAATGACTCAATCACTCTTCTTTGTTCTCCTCCTATTACTATATATATGAAAGGATGTTTGAAAGGATGAATGTAGCTACTAATTGTAACACAAGAAAAATAGTACAACAAACACATACAGACACATAAATTATATGTAATCTAAAACAAGAATCATGAAGACACAAGAACAAGTAACAAGAAGATGGTCACTAACTTGAAGATTAATTGCTGAAAGAAGTTCATTAATATATTCATGCATTGGTATAATAAACAGAAGCAATCAAGTCAATGGAAGAAGTTAAGAATTGTTTAAGTGTTAGAAGATTCAAGATCAATTTATTTTGAAGCAAGAAAAGTTTGTGGAACCAAAGTAATTATGTTAGTATATTCAGAATTGAAGATCTCAATTAGGGTTAGTCACTAAACCAGACTAGTGCATCGAGTGTCAACAACTGAAGAAAGAAATCTAACAGAGATATAATTTCATAATTATATTTGGAAGAAAGAAATTCAAGATCAAGACAGAAATTATCTAAAAGGAATTTCAAGATTGAAAGAAAAAGTTAAATTATTCTAAGGGAAATTACACTGTGGTGACTAGAATTCAACGCTACTGTTGGCGGTCAACTATGGTCAATCGCCACAGTTGAAGGAGTCACAACAGTTGTCTAAGTTAAAAAAAAATCAAAGTATAGACAACTGTGGCGAACATGGCTTCATCGCCACAGTTGGCGAGTCAGCAACAGGTCAAACACCACATTTTTTTATGCAAGTCATTCAAGTTCAAGAAAACTATGACAACATAGACTCATCGCCATAGTTGGTGCCATAGTTGACGGAGCCAAAAGAGTCAACGCCACAATTCATGCCTTATTGCCACAGTTCTTGGGAAGTCATTTAAATTCAAAATGGAATATTCCCAAGAATATTTCATTCTATCCACAACCTTATCCTTTGGAAATCCTTTTGATTGGCTAAGAGCTAGCCACATCATTGGGTCACATGGTGCACCATTCTTTCTCTCACTTCGAAGCATAAAGGCAGATTTGAAGAAAATTTTATAATTGTCTTCTTCTTCATAATTTCTAGAGAGTATTTATTGAGAACATTCATTGTAAGAAATTTTTGTATTGAGAGATGTTGGGTCCCGGAA
The DNA here is from genome assembly GCA_008931105.1 of Oenanthe javanica. Taxonomy (NCBI): domain Eukaryota; kingdom Viridiplantae; phylum Streptophyta; class Magnoliopsida; order Apiales; family Apiaceae; genus Oenanthe; species Oenanthe javanica. The sequence continues at coordinate 19,177 of QRFB01014730.1, forward strand.
GTATCGTAGAAAGGAGGTTGAATACGATACTCACTAAATTAAAAAATTCTTTTGAATCTTTTACGGTTTAGAGTTCGGTTAGTGGATTCGAATTCATGAGGTGAATAGTGTTTAGGAGGCTGGCTTACTACTTTTCTGTATTTATGAATAATCATTAATATTCTAAAAAATTAGCAAGTAATTTAATGAGACAAGTTTCGGGGAATATATCTTTCGTATATAAACCCTGAGGTTGCCACAGCCAGTTAAAAATATAACAGGTTTCCAAAGAAAAGATTAGTTCTTTGATTCTATAAAGAGATATAACTTAATCCCTATACAAAATTTGACTATGTGTTTATACTAACGGAATCAAGCTAACAGAGAGTGTTTTACAATAGCCCTATATATTTGCAATATAATGAACCGGCTAGAATATAAAACTCCAGTGAAGAAGGTATATGTATGACTTTTTATCTTCTTCATCTCCGGCTTCAATTTCCTCTCTGTATCTCTCTGTATGGTTGTATATCTCAACTTTTTCAGCCAATCAACAACTACAAGTACCAAAATGAGCACGTCACTTTGTTTATATTCTTTAGACTTTTCAAATCAATTAGAATTGATTTGCTTCTCAATGTTAAGTCCTTTCTTGCACTGGTACAGGGTGGACAGTGTGTAGGCGCCACTAAATCCCTTTGTTGCGCCTTTAAACATTTATTGCACCTCTACACTTTTGTTGTGCCTGTACACCATTCACCTGTATAGGCGCCACTAAAGTACTTAGAATCTTGGTGGATAGTTTCCTTGCGCCCATGACTTGTTTGTTGTGCCTACACTCTAGTTGCAGTGTATAGGAGCCATAAACATGTCCATATTCTTTTGTTGTGCCTTTAACTCCACAAAATATCAAGGAAAGTATTTTGTTGTGCCTGCACTCCACAACCTTGTGTAGGCACCACAAACCTTCCCTTATAACTTCCTTGCACCTTGAACTTGTTTTGTTATGCCTGCACACTGAGTTCCTAGTGCAGGCGCCACAAAATACATGGATAACATTTCCTTGCGCCTCTCCATTGATTCAAGAGTACAAGAGCCACCAAATGTAGTAATACTTGCATTAGTCATATTCTTGAATTTCTTGAAGTATTTACCATTTGATTTTCACTCTTCTGGCTTGCTCAACTGAATTTCTTCTGATAAATCAAAGTAATTTTCTCCTTGTTGTGTTGACGTTTAGTGTACTGGTATGGTTCACAAACGACTAACACTGAATTGAATTCACTTGACTTCTGTTTTGTTTCAGCTGATTAACATTGAACTGTTGCATTACTTCAAACACTGACTGTTGATAAATATAGTACTTTCACTAGAATCTTTTTTGGTACTTAGACAATCTTTAATACTTCATTCTGAGTTCTTCACTGATGCTTGAATATATAATTGAACTTCTTTCAGTGAGTACAACTTCAAGACTACAACTATCTTCTTTAACTTTTGTCTTTACCCTTCTAGATTCCTATGCTTCGAACACTGTCTATCTTCAATCAATGCATTTACACTGAAATCTTCTAGTGACACTTCTATACTGAATCTTCAACACTTTTGAAACCCTGAAAGTCTTTACACATTGTTCTTCACTGACGCTTGAACATATTAATGAACTTCTTTCAGTGACCTGTAGTAGACTTCAAAACTTCTTCTAATGTCTTGATTCACTGTATATGCCTTGTCTTCATTTGTTCCTGATTTCTGTGTAGACGTAGTATTATTTACTTGTTCTGTTCTAGTGTTGAGTTATCACGATTACTATTCATACGGCTTCGTAATCTCACCAACAATCTCCCCCTATTTGATTGTTAAACTTAGCAAACAAATCTCATAGAGAATAACTCAACGAACAACTAGAAAAAGTAATCGTCCGGTACTTGTAAATAATGCACCTGGTTTCTCTGGATCAGATTCTGCATTTTCAGATTTCTTATGTAACTGAAATGAAAGATGTTTGTTCCTCTAGCACTAAACTGATATTCATGCAGTATCATCTTCATTTCTGTCTGTGTTTAAGCTTTCTCTGCTTCAAAATCCTTTATAGTTGAACTTAAAGAACTTATCATGAACAAAACTTCATTAGAATTAAAATTCCTGGGAACGTCTTCAATAGAACATAGAACATAGCTCAATTAATATTCTTCCCCTGAGAATGCCTTTCTTCTTCTCTATCTTCTTCTCCTCTTTAGATGATCAATGGAAGTGTCAATTCTTTTCTGTACATCCCACTTGGATAAGGAATCCTCTACTGACAACTCCTTTCAAGTATTGGATACAGTTTTTTAATTCTCTCATATTCTGTTGTTTCCTATAAGGACAAAAAGTTAAGATTTTCTTCTTTTTCTTGTCTAAATTCTCCCCCTAAGGATATTAACTTATCCCATAAGGATACAAATTTCAGACCTCATTTTTCTTCTTCTAACTAAATTCTCCCCCTTAGTTGAGGAATCCTCCAATGGCCCATGATCTTTCAAATGGCTTGTCTTCCAAAGAAGGTTCTCGTCTGTCATTGATCGGGTAAGTGTAAGTATTTGGTTTATGGTTTTCTCACTTCTACTACATTCTATTAGTATTTACACTTGAGTGTCGAGCACTTTGAAGTGTTTCACTCTTTCTCTCCCTATCTCTCACTCAAGTGTATCTCTCCCTCACTTTCACTTAAGTGTTTCTCTCCCTCGCTTTCACTCTACATTCCAAATATAACATTATGTACCTACAAGTTAAATCCATTAATTCAGTTATGTTCCCAACACCTGATTCATCAGAATGAACTGAATCACTATTAAGTGGAGAATTGCCTAGTAGAGGTGTTCTTGTGCATAAGCACTCTCTCAGCACCAAATTCAATAGCTTTTGCTAAATCATTGTCTAGTGGAGCCTCACCTCTATGAGATGGATTATCCCAAGATTTTAAAATCTATTAAAGAATCCTGCCTTGTTCTATCAAGGATTTGTCTCACACCTTCTCCGTAAATGGGAGGTGGACATTCCTATTTAGGATCTGGAAATGTTACTTCTAGGAGGGGCGACGTAGTAGACAATGTAATGAATGGCAATTTAGAGCCTATATTTCCCTCGTAACCCCGTGACGGGAATTTTGTATAAAATACCCTACTTGACTCATCCGAAGATTTATTGCCAAACAGTTGCCTCTCAAGCCTAGATAAATATGAACAAGAGATCTCCCTTTCAGGATGCAAAAGATTAACTTCTGTTTGAGCTAGATACTTGTATAATGTAATGTATGGCTAACTAGAGTCTGTATCTCCTCTAAATGCCTATATCTCTCACTGTGCACGCCTTGCAATGTGTTCTTAGAATTTATCTGTTTAGGCTTACTATCAGCGTGAACGCCAGTGGTGTGCTTGACTCGTTACAAGGTGCTCTACTTGATGAGCGAATTTCAATGGAGTCACCCTGTTGAGAAAATGATTCCAAAGATAGTTTAATTGCCTTTTTTGCTCTACATCCTTTTGAGAAGATGCAGATAAGCTTATAAATACCTCAGTTTTATACTATACTTCTCTAGAGGTAGAGCTGTGAGTGCACTTCCGACTTCATCTTTATTTGCTGCATCATGTGCAGTTTCTCCCTCATCAACCTCTAACTTACATATGTTCCTTGTATCTCCAGGGGTTCATATATGGAAGTGGATGAATTAATGTTTGGTACTATGGCCTGGGTAAGAGATTGATGGGTTTTCAACTTCTTGTCCAGCTTCTTAAGCCATTGAGGGCTAAACGGAAAGAATCAATAAGATAAAGACATAATCATCTTAACATTTCAAAACATATTTTTCATCTCAAAGAGAAGGAAAAATATAATAAAGAATGGTAATGGATTGCATTAAAGCGTTTTTAGTAAAAGAGGTTTGTCAGATCTGAAAATTTATCATTTAAGAGCATGATACGAAATTTTCTTTAAGATACTTATCCCATAATAAAACGCGGGAAAGTGTATTAGAGAAGAAAGTTTCTATCTCTTATGAATTTCTTATAAGGCAAGCTTCCCATAATAAAATGCGATAATTTACACCAAAGAAGAAATTCAACTCTCTTACCAAAATATATCTTAATAAAATGACTTTTTTCCTTTAAAACCTTTGCACTGTAAGTTTTGAAAACAGTTTTGTAAAACATCATTATCAGATAGAGGACTATGATTTTTCAACTCATAATACAATTATGATTTACATCATTTTCGTCCACCTGATAGTATCCCCATTTTAAAATAAAAACATGACAATTAGGGTGAATGTATGCTTATCAATACAGTACAAGGCCTTCAAAGCAACAACCACTGTTTTTGTACTATGAATCAATGTAAAACATATATTGAAACGAGTGTTTAAAAATAAATCATTTTACAAATGGTTGATACCTCGAAGTAAAAAATAATTTCTCCGAATAAAATAGCAGTCACAAAGTTTCTGCCACTCTAAAAAGAAAAATTAAGAGATAAAAAGTTGTTATCTGCCCTTAAGTACAACAAGTTTGGAGAAGGGGGGGTTGAATACAAACTTAAGAATTAAGTTTAATTCTTGCGGAATAAAGATTGTTTCAAGAACAGTGTTTTTGAATATTGAGAGACCTAATGTAACTNTAAAAAGTTGTTATCTGCCCTTAAGTACAACAAGTTTGGAGAAGGGGGGGTTGAATACAAACTTAAGAAT
>QRFB01014732.1:13035-23874 GCA_008931105.1 Oenanthe javanica
GGAATATGAATGATAGATATAGGATTTAACCCTCCAATTCTAGGAGTGATATTATTGGCTTCTTGATTGAGCGAGACTATAAAATGCATGGTCATGCTCAAATATTGATTTGTTTAAATAGTCTACTCATTGATCAAGGAAACCAAGATTAAACATTGAAAAAGATGACACTATACATGCCTCGAGCTTGATCTATAATATAAGGTTAAAGAGATTATATTACATTGCACATTATTCACGAAAGGTTTAATTGAATCACCAATTATTATTGTTACTTGGGTAGCAATGATGTATTACTAGATGCCGCTCATTGTTTATAATTTTATTATTAGATAATAAAATTATTGCCAACGTAATAATAACCTAAANTCAACGTAATAATAAAATAAATGGTCACACATAAAGAACATCAAAATGGAGCTTTATTTAAATTACAAATTTAGATATTTTATTATTATTTCAAATTTAATTAATGAATTAATTAAGTAAGACTTGATTAATTATATTAGAATTCGGATTTAATAATAATGATAACCCAAAATCATAATGGGTTGAATTAATTAAGTGGGACTTGATTAATTATATTAGAATTCAGATTTAATAATAATAATAACCCAAAGTCATAATGGGTTTTGGAAACCACATGGATTAGGGTTAGGCCCAAAATCTCTCTTTCCCCTATATATACATAATGATGTATAGTTTAGGGTTAACAGAATTCAGAATTCATTTTTCATATAAACCCTAGCTGCTCAACAGTTCGAGAGGCTAGAAAAAGAGAGAGAAAGAGGCAAGCTATTCGGCTAGTACCGACTCCGGTGATCGTTGGACAATCGGGCGTTCGTGCGGACTTCTTTGGAGAGTAGATCTTTGCAACAAAGGGCTGCTGTGATTCATCTTTTCTGGACCTCCATTAAACAACATACGGAAAGCTTTGTTAAGGTACAGACTTCTTCACCATAATCATCCAACGTTATACATGGATCCTGAGATAGAGTTTCATTTTTTATTATTTTTACGTTATATCCACTTGTTTTCATGCCCAAAACCCTTCACTTTTACCCTCTTACCGTTTGGAGAAGTTACCATATTTCTCTCACACTCTTTGTATGAAGAGAACCACTCACTAGTCTCTCATAGCACATATGTGATGAGAACATCTGGAGTCAAGTACTAATTCCTCTTTTAATTCCTTGTCTTCTTGAACCAAAAGAGCATCATCATTAGCTACTATAAGCGAAACACTACCCTCCCTCGAGTTTTTTTCAACTCCTTCAAGTCTTATTTTGATTTGGGACACGTGGATTATATATGACTCACTTCTTCACAATAAAAGTACTTGATATTCGTTTTATGTTTCTTATCAGACTTCCTTTTCATATCACGTGCATCAAGTACAAGTGCACTTCCATATAATCTGTCACTCGATCCTTACTTCATTAATCTTTCGGCCTCTAGAATAACAACTACAGTTTAATCCTAAGCTAACGTCGTTTTCCCAACCAATAAAGAAGTAATCATAGTATTATACTATTGAGTTAAACCCAATATGGTAGTGTGAGTTTTGGTGATCCAAGACAAATATGAGTAGTATAATAATTGTATTTGAATAATTATTATAGATGATAATAATTATAATTGGACAATTATTATAGATGATATGTCTTGGTCACAAAAGTAAGTAATTAGATACCAAGTATGATTAGACTTGGGTAGAAATTAGATACCAAGCATAATTAGACTTGTATAACAAGTATGGTAAGACTTGGTGCATAAGTTTGTGGTGGCTATATATACATAGTCATAATAGGTCTGATGAGTATGCTTAAATGTGGAGGTTTAAACATCGTTTGGTACGTGGTTGTTCCACGTATAATGGAAACACCGCGAGGTGGGAGGGAATGCTTGGGTATTGTTAGACTTAAGTATCCGTGATTGAGTGGTTTTATTATTGATAATTGTTTTGATTAATAATACAAGTTGTGACACGTGTTTTTCGCGTTATATAATTTTGTTGTGTGTGCTTTGCATTGTTTGGTTATCTCGAGTTTTGCTCCCTAACAAGTGGTATCAAGAGCTCAGGTTCATGATGGATATGCGTGGAGGAAAATTCGAGATTGAATTGTTGCGAAGCATGATGAGTGAGTTACGAGCAACATGGACTATACGGTTGGGGCTTGCACCGAAAATCATGTTGGAGATGGAAGAAGATGTAAGAGTTCACTGGAATTATTTCAATGACTTGATGAACCAATGGAGAAATTTGGGTGAGACTAGTGTTCTTCTTCAGGAGATCGAAAGATTGATGAATCAAGGATCGGGTGCCTCATCGGATGGAAGGGCGTTCGTTGTTGATGCACTTAATTTCGGTATGGGATGCACTATTATGAGATGCACCGTTATGATGAAGAACAATTATTTGGAGGTCACTAAGGGGAATTTAGCGACACTTAAAGATTGGAAGGACAAGCTGCAGAGATTTATGTTCGAGAGGAGACATTAACGAATGGACGTCGATGAATTGATTGTGACCGTTAAATCAGTGATGAAACTGTATTGGGTTTAAGGGGAGGATTGTTGGGTTAAACCTAATATGGTACTATGGGTTTTGGTGATCCAAGACAAATATGAGTAGTATAATAATTGTATTTGGATAATTATTATGGATGATAATAATTATAATTGGACAATTATTATAGATGGTATGTCTTGGCCACAAAGATAAGTAATTAGATACCAAGTATGATTAGACTTGTGTAGGAATTAGATACCAAGTATAATTAGACTTGTATGACAAGTATGATAAGACTTGGTGCCTAAGTTTATGGTGGCTATATATATATAGTCATAATGGGTCTATGAGTATGTTTAAACATGGAGGCTTAGGTATCGTTTGGTACGTGGTTGTTCCACGTATAATGGAAACACCGTGAGGTGTAAGAGGGAATGTTTGGGTATTGTTAGACTTAAGTATTCGTGATTAAGTGGTTGTATTATTGATAATTATTTTGATTAATAATACAAGTTGAGATGCGTGTTTTCCGCATTATATAATTTTGTTGTGTGTGCTTTGCATTGTTTGGTTATCTCGAGTTTTTCTCCCTAACATATACTTCTTTAATAGTAGATACACAAGTAGAAGTACAACTTTGTCCTCATCCTTTAATTTTCATCCAAATTATTTAACTGGTTGATCAAGCTATTAAAACGATTCAAACAATCTCTTAAATCTTCAGTTTCTTCCATTTTAAGCCCGAGTAAATCTTTCTTAAGAAACAACTTGTTAGCCAAAAAATTGGAGTTATATGTCTTTGTCAACTTCTCCCACAAATTTTTAGTGTTAACTTCCTCAAAAAAATCATACTTGATTTCCAACCAATAAATCTTTCACTTCTTGGCTCTCAAATATTAAGTTGAAAATTGATATTCATATAGCTTTATTAGTTTCTTTTTTACGGGTAGCTTAATTACTTGTTAACTTGTTACTTAACTTTTCCTTTTTTTATACTTTATCTTAAAAGTTTTCAAATTTGCACCTTAGCGCTAAGCCGCTAATTATGTTTTTCTATATTGTTTGTAGTGAAATGCCTTATTAAAATATAATATATGTAATGCAACACATAATTCATATAAACATATATGAATATATGATCACATAATAAATCAATATTTTTAATTAACAAATAATTTCATTGATATATATATATACTCCCTCCTCCCACCCAATTGTTTACAATTAAGTTGGACATGGAGGTTAAAAAATATATATATGATAATGGTGAAAAGTGAAGATAATGGTTGAAGTGGTGATACCGATCAATATTTAATATATAAAGTGAGTATAGTGAAGGAAAGTAGTAAATGTAGTTGATTTTTATATTATAAAATTTTATTATTTTTGGTAAGTTTTGAAAAATAAAGAATTGGTAGGGACATTTCAAAAAGAAAAGTCTAAAGAAATATATGAGAGTATATATATATATTATAATATAATAGCATAACTCAAATTAAATTTTTTGTATTCGATAATTGATTAATCATAAAAATAATAATGACGATTTGGTTATAACGAGTATGGATCGCCATGAGATAATATAATTATTTTTATAATATAAAATTATAAATATTTAATAAATTCTACGAATAAAAACATGATTTAACTTTCTATAAATCTTATGCTAATTATAGTATTTATATTAATAATAAATAAGATCGAACCGTGTTAAATAATAAATTATAATAATTGAAATAATATAACTATATTTGTAAATAAATGTGTATAAATATTACAATTTATTGTTTTGCAAATCTCGATGAAAAGTACATAAAGCCCCCGGTCTTGATTTTCTTGTTACATAGGGACCAATTTACTTTCTGATGATCTACCACCCCAGCTGGAAAAATAAAAGAGATACCGTAATAAAGAAAGAAAGAAAGCAACGCAAAAGCAACCCACGGCCCACCACCACACATAATTACTACTTAGTGACCAGTGAGGCTGGCCTAGTGTTACGAGTTTTATTTAAATATGACTGGCCCATATCATATATTTTCACATATATATATGTGTGATCAGTTTGTAGTCGGTAGACAAATATCACTTACTAGCTAGAGCTAGAAATATATGAATAGCTAATTAGAAACATTGGCAAGGAAATTGAAGATCAAGCTATTAGATATCTATATATCTAGTAAACACTAGTACAAGTTGATTAAGAATGGATGTTCTCACGGGGCCTTATGCGGCTGTTATAGGAGTACAATCCATATATGCAGGCATGTTTTTGCTCTCCAAAGTAGCATTCGACATGGGAATGAACACCTTCGTCTTTGTCTTCTACAGACAGGCTGCTGCTACTCTTTTCTTAGCTCCTCTTGCTTTCTTCACCGAATGGTACGTCCTCGTCGTGTATTCTACAGTATATTTTATAACATGTGTTTATTCATCATAGCTAGAGAGATATTTTGAATTTTGATGATTGACACTAGCTTCTTTGGTTTTTATGGTCATCTTGTAGGAGATCTGCACCACCGCTAACCTTTAAAATCCTTATCAAGATTTTTGTGCTGTCTCTGTTTGGGTAAGTTAATAATTATGTGCACTGCAAATTAGATTATATACTGAGATTAATTAATTATATTAAAGTCACTGCTCGGTTAAATTAGTTATATGTACAAAGAAAAATTATTCGATCGATATATTCATCAGGATTACCTTGAGCTTGAATATATATGGAGTCGCCCTTGTATACACATCTGCTACATTGGCTGCAGCCATTACAAACTCCCTTCCAGTCATAACTTTTCTCATCGCAGCTCTATTCAGGTATTATTACTTGCTATTTTCGAATCTACTTGTTCGATATACATTTAAATATATATCATATATGTGCTCTCTTTTTCCTGCCCTAGCTAGTGTGTGACGAGTTTTGAAACAAGAAAACAGAAATAATACTAATTAAGGATCACATGTTTTGGTATTCAAACTTGGAGGAGGTCCATAAACTTATAAATCAAAAACTAGTAACCCTACAATTGAAATTTTCTACGTTATAAGACCACGTGAGAGATGTAGATTTGCACAACCATACAAAACAGTTTGCCCAGGAAGATATATGAAATATGACATATAATAGTATCGTCCACACGACCACACCAGCATTGGTCCATCGGTCATTAATTACATCAGGGTCAAGTGTCCTTCACATGAGATCTGAATAATTAAATGAATTAGTTTGTTAATTTGTACATATTAATTGCATGGGCACATACAGAATGGAAAAGGTGAATTTGAAGACAATCCCTGGAGTTGTAAAGATTGCAGGAATATTGTTATGCGCAGGAGGAGCAGCAACAATAGCATTCTACAAAGGCCCTTTCTTGAAGCTTTTATTACACCATCATTTGTTCAGTCACTACAGCCAAAAACATCATGCTCTTGTTCACGCTTCTTGTGAGATGTGGGTCAAGGGTGTTCTCCTCTTGCTTCTTGCTAACACCTTCTGGGGCTTGTGGATCATATTCCAGGTCGATCCTTTTTTTACCTGCATTATTACTCCCTTTTTCTCAATTAACTTCTGTGTTTACTTTTAATGTTTTGTTGGTTAATATAAATGGAAACTAGCATCCAACTGATTCTCTATATATGAGTGTGTGTGTGTGTGGTGTCATGTCTATATGCACTAAAGAGACACTCCTAGGAATTTAGATGAAACGTACGGAGCACTGATTTCTTAGCCAACTAAACAACTTAGTAATGGTTAGTGGCATAGGGTAGGAGACTTCACTCACTCCATTTCTTGTTATTATAAGTTGTACGCATGTATCAAATCCAAGTGTAATAATTTAACATTATAAACTAACACACAAAATCTAACAAAATATATTTAGTCGAGTTAGTTGGGTCATGGGTGATCAGTGTTGTGGGATGCATGTCATATCATCACAAATTAATTAATCAGATACATTTTACTATAAATCATCTCGCACCGTAAACAGTTATAGTTAATTATTAATTTTGTGATTTGTGGAATGAGTGCAGGGTGGAGTGATGAAAAGCTATCCATCAAAGCTGCTTCTCACACTTGTGCAATGCTTTTTAAGTTCAATTCAATCATTGGTTCTTGCTCTTGTCATGGAAAGAGAGCCTTCTCAATGGAAACTCGGATGGAATGTTAGACTACTAGCCGTGGCTTACTGTGTGAGCACAACTAGCCTAGCTAGCTACTATAATTCACACGAGACTATTTCTTTTCTTGATATAGTAGTACTATTCATCAATTTTGCATATCTATTCGGTCTTCCACTATCTACTAGCTAGTGTCAAGTCACGGTCCGTGGGATCCATATGTACAACTTAATATCTCTACATTTCAAAAAAAAAAAAATTGGTAGAGCTTTCCGAACAATATTCGAATCATCTAAGATTTAATAATGAACCAAACCATACATAATTTGATATATTTTTTTACATAGCGATTGAAAATGTATGGTATGAAATGTATTTCAGGGAATCATAGTCACGGGTTTGACATATTACTTGCAATCATGGGTAATTGAGAAGAAAGGACCGGTGTTCCTAGCCATGTCAACTCCATTGGGCTTTGTTTTCACAATCATCTGTTCAGCCGTGCTGCTGGGCGAAGTTATTGGTTTGGGAAGGTTATTGACCACTGCACTCCAATATTCAATTTCTTCATTTTTAAGAGAATAAATATCAAAATTATGTCAAAATTGTTTATGACTAAATTTAGTGTTTTATTTTTTTTCATATTGTAGCATATTAGGAGGAGTGTTGTTGGTAGGAGGGCTGTACTGCGTGTTGTGGGGAAAGAGCAAAGAACAAGTAATGGAGATTCACCAGGGGTCCTTTCGTAAAGCAGTTGAAGTTGACACCACAGGATCGCTAAAAAATAATAATGTTCTCCCACCATCTCCTTGTGTGACAATAGTGTAGATTTACGTAACTATGTATGTGTATATGTACCAAGAGAATGGTTCTCAATTGTTTCCCAAAGTAGTAGATCAAAACTTTCGCATCCATATTCTTACGACACTCTTCCCACTTGATAAATATAAATTTATATTTTATGCACTCTTTATTACTCACTTTCTTATTTTATACGGTTCGATTTTTTTTCACGTGATTAATTTTATTTTTCTAAATTAAAAATATTATATTATTTTTAGGAAAAAATGTTCACTAAATATAGAAATTCAATTAATATAAACATATACTATTTGTCAAAATTATCTTTAAAACAAACATTTTATAAAAATATTAAATTAAATAGCAAAAAAGCATATTAACTTTCTAATAATCAAATTTGAGTTTTCAACTTTAAAAATTATAAAATACTAGATCTTTTTAAATTGATTGACTTAAAATGAGTTTAAAATTGAAATAGAGAGTATTTAGCATTAAAGATTTAGATAAATATACATTTGAGAAAACTTCCCCGGTAAGAGTAATGTTAACTTAAATATATTATCAAAATATTTCACAAATGTCACATGTTTTTGTGATTAACTCTAACTTAATTAATAATATTTGACTCTCTGCATTCACATAAATCTCACAAATTAAAATATTTAATAATAACACATAATCATTTATGGTGTAACTAACAACTCTAGGAAGAAAAAACCTACATCTCTCTTGAGTCCCCGCCCCAGCCACCACCCCTAATATTTTCTAAAGTGTTTCCATTGGTTTTCATCGGTGAAAAGTCCCAATCATTTTTTACCTTTTCGTATTTCTTGATTAATCTCGTTTTGTTTTGGTGTTCTTTATGTCCGAGATTATAGATCTGCTGGGATTATCATGAGTTTGATTATGTGATAAATATTTTTATGGGATCGCATCTACGATCGATTGTTCAAAATAATTGGGCCACATCAAGTACATATAACCATAATATTTTTAAAAAATGGTTTAGTTGCTTTTTCATGAAAAAAAGGATTGAAGAGCGATATGTTTAAGCTCTGTTCAATTTCGATTGTATTTATTGATGTCGTATGACTTTTCATTATTGAATTGATTCCCTTTTAAGAAAAACACAATCATTTGGGACCTCAACTTGAGAAATTTTCTTGTACCTGTGGTATTACTCTTAATCAAGTTAGGATCAACCAAAACATAACACGTATCTAAATTTTGGAAACAAATCTGAAAGCGATAGCATTACTCATACATTAATTGTTTGTTTGTTAATTTTTTTTCTATAATACAAATTTAATTTCATATAATATTTAAAATGAACTGCGTTCCAAAAGTTTATTTAAAAAAATGAAAAAAAGAAAAAAATTATTTTTTAGCTTGTTCTCAACTAATTTTTTGTACAATAATACATCCTCTAAAATTTCAATGATGGAAAAAGAAATTTTAATTATTAACATTTGAAATTACAAAACTCTAATAAAATTAGAAAAATAGTTTTAAGTTATTTGAGGAAGCGGGAGGCCCATATATTGATGATCGATGATTATAAGATCAAAATCAATAAATTAGTTTAATGAAATTACAAATTAAATCCTATCCAAATTTATTAAATTTAAAATTTAACAAAATTCAAATCCAAGACATTAATTTGATTATCTGATTGAGAAGATTTTTATTCCTACCTAGGATTAATTCTCATAAATAGTAAATTTAAATATAATATTTTAAAAGTTTTCTTTTATTCATTAGCTTTTGTATTTTTTTTTAAAAAAACAAATCATACTATTAAATTTTTAAGAAATCTTAAGCAGTTACCTTCCCCAATCATCTCAATCTTATTTAATTTAAAAATATAATATTTTAAAAGTTTGAGCTATTAAATTAATCGAATTATGATTAATTTAAAAGGTAAAATAAAAATAAATATTTAATAAGATGAGATTTGATGGCTACTTGACTTATGTAATAAGAGTTTGAAATTAAAATCAAAATTTTAGGTAGCTGAGTGGTTGTGACAAAATTTTGATTTAACAAAAGAGGTTATAGTAACATAAATCTCCTATTTTTTAGCATTAATTAAAAAGTAGTGGCATCTTTTTTATTTTATATAAAATAGAGGTATATTTGTAATTTTATAGCCATTTTATTGGCTCAATTTGCCCATATTGAAACAGATTTCTTAAAACAAAATGGATTTTATTGTTTGTATAAAGATTCACTTCCATAATTAGTGATCTTCCAAGTGCAACTCTTTAGCACAAGAGCATTACATTACCATTATATATACAATTATACATTGTTATACATGGTAAATTTTCTTGTAAGAAAAGAGAGAGACAAATATTATCTTTATCGAACTTGAGGTATCCCGTAGAGAAGTCATTGCTAAAGTTTTTTCCTTCTGCATGTCTTCTTTTTTGTAATTAATCACTCTTTTACTATTGTTTTACTGCTTAAGATCTATCTTATACATGATTGATTAGTTTCTGTCTTTTGTTTTTGCCATAATTACTGTTGTTATTATATTGGCCACGCCATTATTCATGCATGTATATATGATCTTGCAGTGCCTTTGCTTGGTTCTGTTTCGGAGATTGTGATATACATATGAATGCATTACATATATAAGAATTAATGGAATTAATGTTGTTAATGGAGATGGATTCTTAAGATTGACTTCCTCTCTCTCTCTCTCTCTCTCTCTCTCTAATAATCCATGTTGTNATTCTTAAGATTGACTTCCTCTCTCTCTCTCTCTCTCTCTCTCTCTAATAATCCATGTTGTATTCTTTTCTCAATGCATCGCAGATTGTCAAGAAAATCTAAATAATCAAAGTACGTATGCCACCAATACAACTTCATGACCCTTGCATCGTACCAAAAAACTAGTTGATTTCGGTTTCATACCTGCGCTGATCATTCTAACATGAATTGTCTACCTGGTCTGAGTTCTGATCCAAATTCTGGGATTGATGCTATGTACAAAGATTACTGGAACTAAAAGAGAGAGTTTTTTTTTTGGCTTTAGATCGGAATGACGTGTCTCTTTGTATATAACAGATGTTTTTAGGTGCAATATGAATTCGGAAACTTATTTTCATAGCCTATAAGGATTGTGTAGTTATAACATTTTTTTGGCCAACAAACTGTTGCAGGTTATATCATTACAATCATAGCTCTCTGTTGCGTTGTTAATTTTGTTTTGGTGTATTAATCTTGTCATTTGGTTCGAGTTCTCTCTCTCTCTCTCTCTCGCTAAGTTCTCTGTTCTTAATTTTTACATGATAGGTTTATACTCATCTTATTTGTGGATAACAAGTTTTATATTATCTTCACTTGCTTTTGAGCAATATCATCAGATATTCAACTCAGCATTGGTTTCTTTCCTTCTATAGTTC
>QRFB01014733.1:4815-15315 GCA_008931105.1 Oenanthe javanica
ACACACACGACTCTGCCCTTTCCGTTGCACAAACAGCAGTTCACTCTTTCAATTCACTTTTCATCTAATCTCTCAGAGTCTCAGGTACATCTTTCCCGTTATTCTTAATTTCAATCCTTATATTCTGATCTTTTTTATATATTTGTAATTGTTTATCGTAACAATGATTAAAAAGTATTAATTTAAGTAATCTGGAACATATATAATAATAATAATAAAAAAGTAATCTGGAACAAACCCATCAAAATTACATGTTATATAATGGTGGGTTTTCAAGATTTTTGTGGAATTTGTGGAATTTGTTGAATTTGAGTTTATATTATGATTTTAGTATAATTGACCCTTTTTTTTTTAATGTGTAGGGATTTTATGTTTTGCTAGAAATTGAATAAATTAGTGTGATGTATGTATATAAAATTTATATGTATGTATTGATTTGGGTGTTTTACCTGCATTTGATTTGATTGGTGTGGTTTGGTACTTTGGTTTATCAGAGTGTGTAAACTTTTCGGGCCTTTTCAAATTAGAGTTTTATACAGTTTGGATAAGTGGAAAGGGAGGGGGAATAATGTGTAATGATTTCTAAAGATGCAGATAATCTAGTTACGTGTTTTCTGAAATTTAGATATGATATGATGTCCCATGCTTTTAATTGAGGCTGGAAAGTGGTGAAACTTGTATGTGAATCTCGAGTTGCTGTCGTTACATGCCAAACTTATGTATTATAAATTTTTTAAGGGAGAGTGTTGGAGGTAATGGTATAGATGGGTAGAGGTGTTTACTGAAAGAACATACAAAGTGTTTACTGAAAATGTAAGAAAAGAGTGGGTAGAGGTTGTGGTACGGTGATATAAATGGGAGTTGAATTGTAGAGATGAAAAACTAAAGATTTTACTCTTTTGGCAAGTAATTAATTGTATGGTAAAGGAGAAATTGGAAATTTAAGGTGAAGTGAAACATGTATAACTTTTTGGTAATGAAAATTAAGCTTTTGTTAATATAAGGTGTTTAGTGAAAATGTAAGAAAAGAGTGCGCAGAGGTTAGAGTACAATGGAATAATTGGAAGTTAAATAGAGGGGAATGGAAAACTAAAGATTTTACTCTTTTGGCAAGTAAAAAATTGTATGGTGTAGGAGAAAACGGATTTTTTTTTTGGGAAAAGTGGAACGCGTATAACTTTTTGGTAGCGAAGATCAAGCACTTGTTAATACGTAAGGAATAATTGCATCAAATAACTGGAAAGCCTGATCACTCATTGTTGAGGAATTGAGCTTAGAAGGTGTACCAACTCTAAAGGCTGCTCTGCTGGACAATTATATTCTGTCACATTGATTCATAGCCTGACGGCTTTGATGCATCTCTAAATTAGCTTGAAGCTCAACAAAACAAGTAAATAAGGTTTCCTCATTTGCCAGACCAATATGGCAATTGTAAACTTATCTAATTGACAATTTTAATATGTCGTGCAAATTAGTGTGATGTACATTTTTGTTTTTGTCTTGTGCTAATTCATTAACATCTTATAATTATTCATTTTCGGTGTATGGAGAAGAACTTGTATATTTTGGGAAATTAATGAATCATCTCACTTTGTTTTATTTTTGAATTGAATCATTTTACTTGACCTTCTCAAGATCATAACTTCGGTATTTATTTTCCCCTTTTGAACTTAAAGGGGACACTAATGGGCTCCATATTTTTACTGCAAAAATAGGCTCTTCCATCATGGTTCTCGTTGGAAGAAAATTTTTGAACTTGAATTAATTCACTATGCTGTAGATAGTCTTTATATTTGATAAATCTAGTTCAGGAGCTTGTGTAAGCATTTTCTGATATTGAAAATTAGTTGAGTCTGTGTGTACTACTTGTTATGTTACTAAGGAAGTGGAAGAAGAATACGGAATGTAGAGCAAGTGCCACCAGAATTTGAGTGGACTTAGTCAACCAGGTGAAGTTATTTACTAAAAGTCTTGCTCTGAATTTCTTTCCTGTGACTTTGTTACAGGCGGTTGTCAGTTCCCCATGGAGCTTAATACTGTTAGAGATGCATTTGATCGAGTTGCTAAGAAGCAGAAGTTATCTTCGTCCAAGTCGCAAGAAGTAATCGACCAAGTGGGTCATGAAATTGAACAGACCGTCGCAAGTATGCAGTCAACTCAAGATTCCAGCACTCCTGTTGATCAGAAGTCTATACTTACTGCACTTAAAACCAAACTAAACATTATTAACCCACAAAATCAGCTAGAAGGATCACAGAAGGAGCTGAATGTAAACCTTAACAAGTGCTCAAAAGTACTCGATAAAATTTTTAATCCTGACATATCAAAGGCATACAGAAACGTAGACTTTGACCTTCACACACTGAATCAGATTATCGCAAATCATTTTTACCGTGAAGGTCTGTTTGATGCAGCTGACTGCTTGATAAAAGAGGCCGGGGAACCAGAGGCCATCNTAAAGAGGCCGGGGCACCAGAGGTCATCTCCTTGAAATGTCAGTTCGTCGAGATGCATCAGATAATTGAGGCTGTTAGGTCAAGAAATCTCGAGCCTGCTTTAAACTGGGTCTCTGCTAACCGTGAAAAGCTTACCCAAGTTGGTTGTAATCTTGAGTTAAAGCTTCATACACTACGTTTTGTGGAGATCTTGCAGAAAAAGTGTCGAAGCGAAGCACTTAACTATGCCAGAACTTACCTTGCTCCTTTTGCTTCTGTTCACATGTATGAAGTTCAGAAGCTTATGGGTTGCCTCCTTTGGGCCGGGAAGCTTGATAAGTCCCCTTATTCTGATATAACGGATATAACCCATTGGGAGAAGTTGGTCGATGAACTAATTCAGCATTTCTGCAGCTTTATGGGACAATCTAGCAGCAGCGCTTTGGGTGTTGCAATAGCAGCTGGAGTTGAAGGGTTGCCGACCCTACTAAAGTTGGCTAATGTAATGGCGCTAAAAAAACAGGAGTTGCAGGCAATGAAACAATTACCGGTGCCAGTGGACTTGGGAAAGGAGTTTCAGTTCCACTCTATCTTTGTTTGCCCAGTAAGTAGGGACCAGAGCAACGACGAAAATCCACCTATGCTGCTACCTTGTGGGCACGTGCTCTGCAATCAGTCAATTGTGAAGATGTCAAGAAAGGGCACACGAAACTTTAAATGTCCATACTGTCCTCAGGAAGCTTCAGTTGCTGAATGCAGGCAATTGTATCTATAAACAAAGTTCAAGTAGCCTTTGCTTATACTCTTAGGTCTTATGTTTAGAGACAGTGCTGCTTTTAGAAATTATCAGAATTATGTCTAGTGATAGTTTGGTTTATATATATCTTGAATTCTCTGTGNGTCGAAGCGAAGCACTTAACTATGCCAGAACTTACCTTGCTCCTTTTGCTACTGTTCACATGTATGAAGTTCAGAAGCTTATGGGTTGCCTCCTTTGGGCCGGGAAGCTTGATAAGTCCCCTTATTCTGATATAACGGATATAACCCATTGGGAGAAGTTGGTCGATGAACTAATTCAGCATTTCTGCAGCTTTATGGGACAATCTAGCAGCAGCGCTTTGGGTGTTGCAATAGCAGCTGGAGTTGAAGGGTTGCCGACCCTACTAAAGTTGGCTAATGTAATGGCGCTAAAAAAACAGGAGTTGCAGGCAATGAAACAATTACCGGTGCCAGTGGACTTGGGAAAGGAGTTTCAGTTCCACTCTATCTTTGTTTGCCCAGTAAGTAGGGACCAGAGCAACGACGAAAATCCACCTATGCTGCTACCTTGTGGGCACGTGCTCTGCAATCAGTCAATTGTGAAGATGTCAAGAAAGGGCACACGAAACTTTAAATGTCCATACTGTCCTCAGGAAGCTTCAGTTGCTGAATGCAGGCAATTGTATCTATAAACAAAGTTCAAGTAGCCTTTTCTTATACTCTTAGGTCTTATGTTTAGAGACAGTGCTGCATTTAGAAATTATCAGAATTATGTCTAGTGATAGTTTGGTTTATATATATCTTGAATTCTCTGTGGCACATTCTACAGTATTTTTTAATACCCTAAATGCTAATCGCCTGTTTAATGAAATATAAGTTGGTGATATATGTTTTTGGTTTGTACTATGTGCCTTCTTTTTGTTAATATTTTACTATTTCATTAATCTAATAACCTAAGTGGTTGATGATTTATCTTCTGTCAGAAGTTTTATACTCATCTGTAAGGTTATAAGTCAAATTAGTAAAAAAATAAGGTTACAAGTCAAATTAGTAAAAAAAAAATCATAAACTAGAGTAATTAGTATTTTTGCCTTCATTATCTTTGGGTTTTTTTTTAATTTGACTCCAATTATGTTTCTTGGTATATTATACGTAGGGATAAAATAGGAAATAACTTATTCGAATGTGGTTTATGACAAAATGAATCACATAATTTTAAAATTTTAATAAAGTGCATCTTAACTTAATATTTTCATTTTTTTAAATAAACATTAATATTTTAGATTTTTATAACCATTTATAAGTTACATTAGTTAATACTCTCTCTATCTTACAATAAATGTACTCTTTGATTTTCGTGCGATCAAATTAAACCAATTTTGACTGTAAATTAAAAATTATTATTTTACATATTTTAAAAANTCTTATACTCTTAGGTCTTATGTTTAGAGACAGTGCTGCATTTAGAAATTATCAGAATTATGTCTAGTGATAGTTTGGTTTATATATATCTTGAATTCTCTGTGGCACATTCTACAGTATTTTTTAATACCCTAAATGCTAATCGCCTGTTTAATGAAATATAAATTGGTGATATATGTTTTTGGTTTGTACTATGTGCCTTCTTTTTGTTAATATTTTACTATTTCATTAATCTAATAACCTAAGTGGTTGATGATTTATCTTCTGTCAGAAGTTTTATACTCATCTGTAAGGTTATAAGTCAAATTAGTAAAAAAATAAGGTTACAAGTCAAATTAGTAAAAAAAAAATCATAAACTAGAGTAATTAGTATTTTTGCCTTCATTATCTTTGGGTTTTTTTTTAATTTGACTCCAATTATGTTTCTTGGTATATTATACGTAGGGATAAAATAGGAAATAACTTATTCGAATGTGGTTTATGACAAAATGAATCACATAATTTTAAAATTTTAATAAAGTGCATCTTAACTTAATATTTTCATTTTTTTAAATAAACATTAATATTTTAGATTTTTATAACCATTTATAAGTTACATTAGTTAATACTCTCTCTATCTTACAATAAATGTACTCTTTGATTTTCGTGCGATCAAATTAAACCAATTTTGACTGTAAATTAAAAATTATTATTTTACATATTTTAAAAACTGAAAAATATATTTTAAAGTTTATTAAATATGTTTTGTAATGATATAATTTTTAATTTTTTTCTTAGTTATATATTATGTGTAATATGTTGGGCTCCAAATAAGACTTAACTTCACAACAGTATGATATTTTTCGCTTTGAGCCGAGCCCGCACTGATTTATTATTGGGCACATCCCAAAAGGCCTCATACTATATTGTCCGTTGTCGAGCCCGCACAGANTTTTTATACTCATCTGTAAGGTTATAAGTCAAATTAGTAAAAAAGTAAGGTTACAAGTCAAATTAGTAAAAAAAAATCATAAACTAGAGTAATTAGTATTTTTGCCTTCATTATCTTTGGGTTTTTTTTAATTTGACTCCAACTATGTTTCTTGGTATATTATACGTAGGGATAAAATAGGAAATAACTTATTCGAATGTGGTTTATGACAAAATGAATCACATAATTTTAAAATTTTAATAAAGTGCATCTTAACTTAATATTTTCATTTTTTTAAATAAACATTAATATTTTAGATTTTTATAACCATTTATAAGTTACATTAGTTAATACTCTCTCTATCTTACAATAAATGTACTCTTTGATTTTCGTGCGATCAAATTAAACCAATTTTGACTGTAAATTAAAAATTATTATTTTACATATTTTAAAAACTGAAAAATATATTTTAAAGTTTATTAAATATGTTTTGTAATGATATAATTTTTAATTTTTTTCTTAGTTATATATTATGTGTAATATGTTGGGCTCCAAATAAGACTTAACTCCACAACAGTATGATATTTTCCGCTTTGAGCCGAGCCCGCACGAATTTATTATTGGGCACATCCCAAAAGGCCTCATACTATATTGTCCGTTGTCGAGCCCGCACAGATTTATTATTGGGCATATCCCAAAAGGTCTCATACTAATGGAGTTAACTTGACTGCTTATTAACTAGCAAACTGTCCCTACCACAAACGATGTGGGATAACCCCAAACAATCTACCCTTCACACATCGAGCCCGACACTTGTTGAATCTGTCTCCTTCAAAATAATCAGGCTCCCCCTTGACCCATACTGAAAGTCCATCTAGCTTTCTAGCTCTCTCTAGGCCCCTTCTTGAAGGTCAATCTGCCTCCCCCTTAAGCCCATCCTGGGACAAGCCCATCTGCCTCTTTCTAGGTCCATTTTGGAAGCCCATATGAGATTATTATGGACCGTNAAACAATCTACCCTTCACACATCGAGCCCGACACTTGTTGAATCTGTCTCCTTCAAAGTGATCAGGCTCCTCCTTGACCCATACTGAAAGTCCATCTAGCTTTCTGGCTCTCTCTAGACCCCTTCTTGAAGGCCAATCTGCCTCCCCCTTAAGCCCATCCTGGGGCAAGCCCATCTGCCTCTTCCTAGGTCCATTTTGGAAGCCCATATGAGATTATTATGGACCGTTATAACCTTGCTCTTATACCACTTGTTGGGCTGCAAATAAATTTTAACTTCACAATACTATGTTATTATCCGCTTTGGGCCGAACCCGTATGGATTTATTATTAGGCAAATCCCAAAAGACCTCATACTAATGGAGTTAACTTGACTGCTTATTAACTAGCAAACTGCCCCTCCCACAAATGATGTGAGATAACTCCCAACAAAATATTCTATCAAAATTAGTCAATTTGATTAAAAATAGTCAAAGTCAAAAAATGACAATTATTTTGAAATGGTGGGAGTATANTTATAACCTTGCTCTTACACCACTTGTTGGGCTGCAAATAAATTTTAATTTCACAATACTATGTTATTATCCGCTTTGGGCCGAACCCGTACGGATTTATTATTGGGCAAATCCCAAAAGACCTCATACTAACGGAGTTAACTTGACTGCTTATTAACTAGCAAACTGCCCCTCCCACAAATGATGTGAGATAACTCCCAACAAAATATTATATCAAAATTGGTCAATTTGATTAAAAATAGTCAAAGTCAAAAAATGACAATTATTTTGAAATGGTGGGAGTATAAAAATATACTCTCCGTGCCAAATTACTCGTCCATTTTGACTTTTGCACATATTTTAAGGTGTACCAAATATATAGTTTAGTTAATTATATTTATTTAATTTTTTTGTCAATAAAATTTTAAATATTAATCTTTTATTCATACTGCCATAATTATGAGGAAAAAATATTTTCGTCTCCCAAATGTGTCATTTTAATAATTTATGTAAGTATTAAAGTTAGATGTAAAGAGAAAGTGAATGAAAAACAATATTATATGTATATTAAATTACACTTAATATAAAAAATTACTTTTAGATTTTACTTCTAAAATGGAAATTTTTAAATAAATTTATTTCTTTTGATATTTTTTTCACTAAGAAAAATAGTAACCGGTATATTTTACAAAATGTTATATATAAAATATTAATGTTTGTATAAAAAAAAGTAAAATATTAGGTTAAGATTCGCTAATCAAAAATTTAAAATTATGAGATGAGATGCATATCATAAACCATACTTGACCAGCCCAATGTATGTCCTGGGTCGGGTTAGTCAAGGACCCAGGCTCAACTCCAACAGTCAGCAAAGGGTTAGCACGTAGTTAAAAAAGAGGATTTTTCAACACTTCAATCTTGGGTGTTCGGTGTTCCCTCAGCAAACAAATGGTACGGTTCTTTCATCTATTCCTCACTCGCTTGGGACAGTTGCTCTGTTCAGCAAGTGTATTAGCGAGTAACTTACTCTAACCAATTTTTTCCAACAACTCTCTNCTCAATCTTGGGTGTTCGGTGTTCCCTCAGCAAACAAATGGTACGGTTCTTTCATCTATTCCTCACTCGCTTGGGACAGTCTTTCATTAGCTCCATTACGTGAATCGATCGATTCCCTATTCCCAACGATGATCCGATTACTCCTCTTTTTCTTTTTCTGGTTTCAAACAGAAACTAGATAAACAGTCCAACCGGCTTCAGATTCGTACTCGAAGCGGGAGAATAAAACTGCTCTGTTCAGCAAGTGTATTAGCGAGTAACTTACTCTAACCAATTTTTTCCAACAACTCTCTTCTCCCTCAATTCACTTTCTCATTTTTTTTAATGTGAGATATGTTTTACTCTCCCGTCATTTGTTTTCACTATTGGGTATCGAACTAGTAACCTCATATTAAATATCTATTGTTGCAACCATTTGATCTACTTGATTTTTTATTTTTTCTTTTAAAAATCTTAATACACAAACTTTCAATTTTTTTATCAGTTTGTTTTTTTATTAGCTGTGTAATGACTGTTATACCCTTATATTTTGTATAATTACGTATGTACCATAATTTAAAATTGTGTTAAACAAAATGATAAAATCATGTCGTCATTGTGTATCGAACTAGTAACCTAATGTTAAATAGTTATTGTTGCAATAATTTGATCTACTTGGATTTATATTTTTATATTAAAAGCCTTAATACACAAACCATCAGTTTTTTAATTATATAATAATTTTTCATATTATAAATGCATCATATATACATTATTTGTTAATATTTTTTTAAATATGAGAAATGAAATTCGTATAGTTGAATTCAATTTTTTATTAATACAAATTAAATGAATTTTTAAAAAAATTATAACAAATTTAGATTTTAAATATGTTAACTATTTGAATAAAATATGGAATTGAGCTATTGTTGCGATATTAACACTAAAATAATAATACTATATAAAATGATATGATTTCAATGTATATTTATTTTAGAAATAGATAACAAAATAAAATAAAAGAATAAATATTATGTAAAATATAAANACCTTTATATTTTGCATATTTACGTATGTGCCATTATTTAGAAATTTTGTTAAAAAAGTATAATAATGTCACTGTTGTGTATCGAACTAGGGATCTCATGCTAAATAATCAATGTTACAACCAGCTAATTTACTTGGAATTTTTTTTATATTAAAAGTCTTAATACACAAACCATCAATTTTTTTCATCATGTATTAAAATTTCATATTACAAATGTATAAAAGCTATCTATTAGTAATTTTTGAAATATAAGAATTCAAGTTCGTATAGTTGATTTTTAAATAAAAAAGTTCGTATAGTTGAGTTCAAATTTTTTTATTAGTGAAATTAAATTTGAAAAAGTTATAACAAATTTAGATTTTAAATATGTTAAATATTTGAATAAAATATGGAATTGAGCTATTGTTGCGATATTAACACTAAAATAATAATACTATATAAAATGATATGATTTCAATGTATATTTATTTTAGAAATAGATAACAAAATAAAATAAAAGAATAAATATTATGTAAAATATAAAATATTAAAATTTATTAGGCAAATTGTAAGTAGTGAAAATATTTGAATTTTAGATGATATATTTTGAAAATAAACTATTATTGTTTACATATATATTGATTAAATTAATAGTTAAAAAATATGAATTTATTTGAATGTGATTATGTGTATGTACGTATGTATTTGTATTAAATATATATTTTCATATAAAAAAATGGATTTATAATAAATGTTTAAATTCTTCATTCATCCGTCTCATCTAGTTATTCAAATCTTTTTATTTTGAATTTATATCATTATTGGATATCGAACCAGTAATCTCATGATATGTAATCATAGTCATAGATCGTAGGTGTGAGAAACAAAATGATATTTTCGATACAAGAGTTTGTGAGTACAAGAAAAAATATATATTAATGAAGTGTTGTAATATGTAACTAGACAAAATATAATAAGCAATCAATTATGATATGTATAATTAAATAAATGGGTTTAGAAAATTATATTTAAGAATAAAATATTAGATTTTCTATATAAATATTTAGTAAATTTGGGTAAAAAATTAGAAAATTCGTAAAATATAACTTTTTACAATATATACATTAAATTGTTAAAAAATAATTTAATCTGAAAATCAAAATAAAAATATATAATAATGCATAAATATAGTTGCATAATATATATGTCATTTATTAATTATGTTTTAAATATTAATTTAATAATTATAAACTCGGTATGGAATTTATATCGATCAATAAATATTTTAATAAAAATATATAGATGCATTTAAAACTAAAATTTTAAAAACAAATAATAACAAAATAATTAAAATAAATAATATAACTAAAAATAAATTTAATTTTACGATTGTACGAAAAGACTCATGCCTTG
>QRFB01014734.1:1159-23870 GCA_008931105.1 Oenanthe javanica
ATTCAGATTCTGATATGGAGGATGTTCCGTTAGCACATGCTATTAGAACATCTTTGAAAGAACAAGGTGGAGGTGCTGGAATGTCTTCTGGACAGCCTGAAAAAATACCTGTTGATAAGGAAACTCTAGAAGCCCAACAGTTGGCCTTGGAACAAGCTCAGTTCTATAAAATGAAGATGATGCAGGATGAGGCTGTTTTCCTTGAAAAGAAAGCGGAGCTTAAGGAGAAACAGTATGATCATGAGCTTGCAAGGTTAGCTGATCCTCAAGTAGATCTGGACAAG
Source organism: Oenanthe javanica (assembly GCA_008931105.1). NCBI lineage: Eukaryota > Viridiplantae > Streptophyta > Magnoliopsida > Apiales > Apiaceae > Oenanthe > Oenanthe javanica. The sequence continues at coordinate 1,444 of QRFB01014734.1, forward strand.
AAAAGGATAGGACAGAAATGGGATGATGCAAGGAAGATTCTATCGGGAGTTTGTACAAAAGGAACTCATAACAAAGAGGCGGAAGACTTGTTCTACAACTTGAACTTGCAGAATCCACTGATTGTTGACAAAATAAATGCTTTGAAAATGTTGATCTCAAAAGTCAGAGTTGGATATAATGCAATGGTTAAGGAATGGCAGGTCATCTTGTCTTTAGTCGAAGGAGTCCCGACATCTTTCTTGTATGTGGATGATCAATTCATCTCGAGAAGATCTGCGTCAGAGTTGTTCTTGCTAGCAACAAAAATTCAATATTCTCAAGCTGAGGAGCTTAGCATTCTGTATAGGGATCAGTTAATGCAGCTAGCAGAGGACAAGGGACCAGAATTCTCAGCGAATCCTGATATTGTTCGGATGGTTGTTGATGGAAAGATGAAGAGGGTGTGCTTAGAGGAAAATGACCTAATGGCTCTATCAGTAGAATCCCTAAAGGCGGTATGCAGGCAAATGATGAGTAAGGGATTCACTTCTGACATCAAGGAGAAGTCAGTGGAGTTCATTGAGAGGGTCATATTCAAGATGAGCAATGAAATCTGGAAGTGTGACATTATTGCTCCAAACCCTCTAGACAATGTAAAGATTGAGCCGGAGCTAATTGAAAGAAAGTGGAATATTCTACAAGCTGTTAAGAATGTAGATGAAGCTCTGACTCTTCCTTCTGGATCTCTGGAACAAGGAGAAATAAGGGAGGCAGTTGGTGTTCCAGGGAGAGATAGTGTATACTGGATACACTCATATGATGATGACACAGCTGATGCTTTAGCATTCATAGACGCAGACCAAAATCAAACATTGTTGCATATGAGTAGGAAATGGCTGCTGCAGACTCAAGATGCTGCTTTTCTGGAGAGAGTTATAGAAGTATTCAAATGGGGCGAAGTGGAGAATGAGAATGTAGATGAGAAGCAGAGACTCCTGAAGTACTTATCTGAAGTAGTAGTGGAAAAGAAGAGAATGGAGCGAGATGCGGCTAGTGTCCACAATACTAACCGTGTTAAGGGCTACCCTAAAATGATCTATTGTCAGTTTAAGGCTGATAAGTCTCATTGGAAGTCACAGCTCATAATGAAAAATTTTGAGGACATTCCAAAGATCAGAACTACTCAGGAGGTGGACAAACTCAGAAGGCTTTTCAGGCATCCTTATCCAGAGCCCAGGAATCCTTTAGAAATGGAAGCGGTAAGTCTGTTGAATGCAAGGTGGAAGCAGCTTCATGATCCAGTTTACAAGAAAGAACAACAACAGAAGGAAAGGCGCAAAAGGTTGAAGGAGGAGAAGCGCCAAGCTGAAGAAGTTAGGAAGAAGAGACGGAATTAGAATTAACGGTCAGAGTGGTGTGAACTTGAAGTTGGAAAAACTTCATATCTTTTTGGTTGCTTTAACTCACTTGAGGAAAATTCACCTGATCACGGTATGCGAGATAGGCTAACGTACCATACTGTAACCGTGAATCAGAGTGGATCCAATAAGGTGATATAAGTTTGACTGAAAGGTTTGAAATAATCCAGGTGATAGGAATCACTCAAATGATCTTTAATTCGAAGTTCGAATTTTCTGTCTAGCTTAAGTTTTATTTATTCTAGTTCTTTGAATTGTTTTCAAGTTTATTTCAGTTGTAATTCAAACAAGACAGTAATGTTATTTATCTTTTTCTCGTCTCATTGTTTAGTTGAGTTATCCCTTTGTTAATTTGAATGTCATTGTTAGACTATCAAATAGGGGGAGATTGAAAGGCAGAGTGTCTAAACTTGTAACACTATAACTTATGTAACTCAACTAAAAGAAAAGATACTTAACCAGAAGACAATCAAGAACATGAAGTCACAAAGAAATCAATGTTAACTATGAAGACAAGGTAATTGATACAATTCAATTTGTTAACTATGATCAAACAAAGAAGAAATCATTGAAAGAAGTTCAAGACAAAGTTGTTCATGCCTCAGTGATTTGTAACTTAAAGATTCAAGATCATAACTATCAGTATCAATAAGTCAAATTGATTTCAAGTGAACAAAAAGGAAAGCAATGATTGGAAAGTCACATTACTAATTGAAAATGGTAATCTATTCAAGAAGCAGAGACACTATCAAGGCTAGTCACTTATGAATCAGACCATTGCATTAAGTGTCAGGACATTGATAGTATGTTTGTGTCAGTAATAGAGATCCAAGTTCAAAGAGCTTGTTGAAGAATTTGGAAAACATAAAGAAATCACAAGTTCAAAATGCTGTATTGAAGTTTCAAGTTGAAGCCCAGAATTTTTCTAAGTACAAAATATTCGAGATGGCCAAGTAGAATATTCCTATGTAGAATATTCGACTTAAATGTTCGAGATGGCCAAGTAGAATATTCCTATGTAGAATATTCGACTTAAATGTTCGAGATGGCCAAGTAGAACATTCCTATGTAGAATATTCGAGATAGATATTCGAGATGGCCAAGTAGAAGTTCTCAAGTAGATGTTCTACATGAAGGGCAGTTTCAACATGACACATGGCATCATCTAATTGGCAGATTTCCAAGCTTTCAAGATTAGATAAGATTTATGTGGACATCATTGGGCCACGTATATCTTAATCTTTGAAGACTACAAGACATAGATTACAAGTAGTATAAATAGAAGTACTTGTGTATTATTTTAAGAGAGCAATATTTTCAAGATAAACACTTGTAAAAGAGAGAGAGAGTATTCACAGAGCTTAGTATCATTTACTACCCTCTTTACTTCTAGTGTACTTTGTAAAGAATGTTGTAGCAACCCTTTCAAGTTATATATAAGACATATATTCCTTGAATCATTGTGTTCATTTATTACATAGTATTTATTGCTTCATTAATTCGAAAAGTTGTATTCACCCCCTCCCCCCCTCTACAACACATTTGGACCTAACAATTGGTATCAAAGCTTCATGTTTAATATACAAAACATAGATCCTTGTGTTTGGTAGAAGATTAGTGAGTTTTCATCTACAGATCTACTTTTCAAGTTCTTCTCGAAAAGAGTGCTCAAATTTGTTTGACAGAGAAAACTCACTCTAAAAATTATTTAAATACTCCGGGTGTGATTATTTAGCTTGGGTGGACTTTAGATAATTTTTGTGAATTATTCTGGGTACTTTGATTTTTGGTGTTCTTCAAGGAGTCATCACTGTTCTTGATAAAGAAGATAAACCCAGCAACTTTTGATTACCTTTTCAAGAGACATAAAGTTAAAAAGGTGTTATTGGCTTTTGATTTGACATAAATCTCACAACAAAAAGTGTTACAGAAGATATTCAGTACCTAGCACGTGGGTTAGGTGAGTTAGGTGAGAAAAGCCACAAAAGTCAAAAAGTGTGAAAAGTAATATTGTTTATTCAATATTAAAAGTGACCTTCAGCAAATTTCTTCCAAGGACAAAAGTTCTACTTGGAATATTCTACTTGGAATATTCTACTTGAATATTCTACTTGGAATATTCTACTTGGACAAAAGTTCTACTTAGAGAAATTCGACTTGGGCAGTTCTACATAGATATTCTACTTAGCCTAGTCTTGGGTACTTAGAATTTTTTTTTCCAGAATTTGAACCTTGATTTATTTTAAGATAATTTAATTTTCTTTTAATTACTACTCAAGTAATAAGAAAAGTTTATTATCTTTACTTTAAATCCGCATTAAGATGGCACCTAAAAACAATTTCAACCGATCATTCAAATAGGTTTGGAGTGTGCAAAGTAGGAATCAACATTAGATTGTGTTTGAGACCGAACATGTATTTCATTTCAAATGACATGAATTGAGTTGTCGTTTCAAATTCTCAAATTTATACTAGCATTTGAATGACTTGTCTTTTCCAATGAAAACTAAATCTAAATTATTTATTTATCCAAACATGTCATTTGATTAAATGCACAATTTCAAATGACATGCAAGTTCCCAAACAAGCAATTAAGTAATTTTGTCTAGTGGCAGTGGCACCATTACTCTCCCCACATCAAAATCTTGTGGTTTCATGTCATTTTGCAGTTTCTAATCAAAATGATAAAGAAACCAAGCTATTGGAAGCTCAAGCACAACCACTGCAAATCCAGTACCAGTACATATTCTCCTCCTGCATCAAATGGAATGTACTCATAATTGGCTCCTATAAAGTCCAAGAACCCATTCTCAAATCTTTCTAGCACAAAACTTGTTAGAAATCTATGTAACTTTGATGATAACATTAAACCTTAGAATCATAAAATTATATTTTATTGTAACTGATCAATTGATATGAAAATTATAAATATCGATTGATCAGGAAATCATTTATCAGTTGACATGTTTATGTTAATCAACTGATAATATGGATGTTAGCATAGGTGTATTTAGTCTATTTCAATTGATATGATTTTGGTCGATTGATAATTTCTAATCGATTGATATTGGAGTCGATTGATATTGGTCATCAATTGATGTATAACTTAGGCTGTCAAATTGTAATTATTTGAAGATATGAAAATTGTACAAATGAAGGATGATCAATTGATATGGAGACATCAACGAATAGAAGATCAATTGATACAAAGTGAAGTCAAAGATTGAAGACCATCAACTGATATGAAGAACCATCGATTGATATATCGATTAATAACATCTATCAATCGATAAGTCAACAGCTATTATCAATCGATGAATATCAAGATCAATCAAAGAAGAATATCAGTTGATGGATACAAGGAAGAATCAATTGATATTCTTAACATCAAATTATCAATTGATAGGGACTGCACGACAAGACATAAAGCATACCTATGGAATACAGTCTATACTGACTGTGAAGACTCAGAGTGAAGCTGTCTTTCCAAGTCTGAAGACCTTTCTCAAAATAGAAAAAGGCAAAAGGAAAGATAGATCAGAAACAATCCTAGAATAGATTAATTATTTTATAATCTTTCTAGGAATTGTAAACACATCTTGTGTTATATAAATAAGTGTGGTAACATTGTTAGAAAAATAGACAAGTAAGAGAATATCTTAGAATTAACTATTTTTATTTTGATAACCCTTTTGCAAGAACAGTTGATTCATTTTCTAACCTTGTAAACGCAGTTGGGTTTTAATAACCCATATCATTTGAGCAAAAATATACACTAATGAATAAACCAATCCATCAATAATTTTAAACATCTTATGTTTGTTCAAATACTTATCATATCTTTAACTGTTCTTACTTTAAATCTTCTCAAACATTATCAAAGAAACTCATAAAGTTTTAAAAGTTAAATATTTGTATTCAACCCCCCTCTACAAATATTGACATTGTTCATGAGAATAACAATTGGTATCAGAGCAGACTTTCAATATACAGAAAGTTTAAAGATCTAGAACAATTCAATATGGGCCAAAAAGATTCAGGTGTAAAGATTCCAGTGTTGGAAAAAGATGAGTACTTTGCATGGAAAGTTAAAATGCATCTGCATCTAGTTTCTCTTGACCCTTTCTATGTTAACTGCGTAGAGAAAGGTCCTCATGTTCCCATGAAGAGGTGTAAATCCTAATGGAACTCCTGCATTTGACAAACATGTTCCAAAACTCATCACTGAATTCAGAAGAGGATGAAAAAGAAGTGTTTAAGGATAAAAAGGCCATGAATATTTTATTCAATGGTCTAGATAAAGATATGTTTGACAATGTAATAAATTGCACTTCATCAAAAGAGGTATGAGATACTCTTAAGACTCTTTGTGAAGGAACTGAGTAGGTTAGGAAGAACAAAATGCAACTCTTGATTCAAAAATATGAATCTTTTCATTTCAAGAGTGGTGAAACCATCAATGACACCTATAGCAGATTCCAAAAGTTATTAAATGGATTAAAGCTATATGGTAGGATTTATGTAACTGAAGATACAAATCTGAAATTTTTTAGATCTCTTCCAAAGGAATGGAAACCTATGATTGTTTCTATTCGACAATCTCATGACTTCAAGGATTATAATCTTGAGAAAATTTATGGTATTCTCAAGACATATGAGTTGGAAATTCAATAAGATTAAGAGATTGAGAATAGTCGAAGAAAGGAAAAGATTGTGGCTTTGATGGTCAAAGGAAATGAAGAAAAAAGGGAAACAGTGAAAGTGGTTGTGTAGATGGATCTATCATGATGGCTGGTGATAATGTTGAAGAATCATCCAAAGGAAAGGGAAATGGCAAATGTGAAGAAAGTGAAGCATGATCTCAGGATGATTTAGATGAGAGATTGATGAGCACCTTGCATTTCTGTCAAGGAAATTCTCAAAGCTAAAATTCAAGAGGAATTCAAATGCTCAAAGGCTTGGATCCCAGTTTAGAAATGACAACCAAAATAAGAATTTGGTTGACAGATCAAAGTTCAAATATTTTAACTGTGGATTGGCTGATCATTTCTCCAATGAGTGCAGAAAGCCAAAACAAGAGAAGAAGGCAAAATCATATGATGGCGTTGACTATAAAAAGAAGTATTTTGACCTTCTCAAATAAAGAAAAAGGTTTTTGTAACTGAGGAGAAAGACTGGGTTGCTGAGGATAGTGATTCTGAAGAATTCATCAATCTAGCACTAATGGCCAATCATGAAGATGAAGAGGCTAGTTCATCATCAAATCAAGTACTAGCTACTAACTTTTCTGAATTATCAAAAGATGAATGCAATAGTACTATAAATGAAATGTCTAATGAATTGTACAATTTGCATGTCACTTTGAAATCTCTAAACAAAGAAAATCTCAAGTTAAAGAACATCATTGATGCCTTAACTGCGAGAAATATTTTTCTTGAAAATGAACTTATTTGTTTAGAAAGATACAAGCAGGAGAGTAAGGATGCTAGTGATGAACTAGTAAATAGTTTGAGAAGAGAAGAATTGTTAAAAGAATAATTGGCTGGAGAAATTGAAACCATTAACAAATGGAATAGGTCTGTTAAAACTGTCAAACAAATTATTGATGTTCAGGGTGTAGATACTTTAGGAGAATCCCCTACATCAATAGACAAGCCATTGGTTAACACTTCAATGGATAAAGATCAATCGACTGCTAATCCCCTATCGATTGATGATGATTATCAATCAATTGATGCTAAATCAATTGATAAGCATTCATCGACAGGTAAACCTTCAATGGCTAACAAGAAGAATAAATTTAGCACCCCTATCAAATTTGTTAAGGAAAAGGATTCCATAGATCAAGTTGAGACTAAGGTTGAAAAGATTAATATTGGTAGCTTATCTAAGAAACAGTTAAAAATCAAACTAGAAGATATAACACCTGTTGAAGTCACTTAAAAGAAAAAAAATAGGAATGGAAATGTAGGCAAAACAAGCACAACAATTACACTCCTGCTATGTATGCACCTAGAAAGGATTGTGCTAAATGTGGTAGTATAAATCATTTATCTAAGCATTGCAAGAAGAACAAAATTCTATACCTGCAAATGATTTGAATGCACATACCATGTCTGCAAATGCCATGCTTGCCAATCATATGCTCATGAATGCCATGTCTTCTAATTTGGTTGCACCACATGCTCACATGCCATATGCACAATTTCCATACATGTATAATCCATTCTTTGCATCTGCAAATATGAACATGCCTGGAATGCCATGGAACATGTCTACAGCTGATAATAATATTGAAAACATGCATGATAATTTTGTTATGAGTTCCAAGGTGTTTAAGCCCCAAAAGTCAACTTCCAAAGTTAAAGTAGATTAAACCGACCAAAACAAAAGGAACCAAAGTTGGAAACCAAGGCTCAAACTATAACTAATAAAAGAGGAACCAAGGCAACTTGGGTACCAAAAATAACTTGATTATTTTTAATTGTGTGCAGGGAACAAGAGGAAAAATCTTTGGTATCTAGACAGTGGATGTTCTAGACACATGACATGAGATATGTCCATGCTCACAAAGTTTGTAGAAAAGGCTGGCCCAAGAGTTACTTTTGGAGATAACAACAAATGTTTTACTTTGGGATATGGCTCTATTGTAAGTGAAAATATTATCATTGAACCAGTAGCACTGGTTGATGGATTGAAGCATAATTTACTGAGCATTAGTCAACTGTATGGTAATGGAAATGGTGTGTGATTTTCAACTGGATCATGCATCATAGCCAACAAAGAATCTGGTGAAATTCTCTTAATTGGAGGAAGAAAATGAAATGTCTATGTGGCTGATTTCAATTCTGTGAAGGCAAATTGAATGACATGTCTATTAATCAAAGCCAAGACAAATGAAAGTTGGATTTAGCAAAAGAAGCTAGCCCATCTGAATTTCAAAGCCATGAATCAATTGGTTAGAAATAATTTGGTTAGAGGCATTCCACAGATGAAATTCACTAAGGATGGTTTATGTGATGCTTGTCAAAAAGGAAAACAGAGGAATGCATCATTCAAGTCAAAGTCAGAATCATCAATTGATAAGTATTTGGAGTTATTGTACATGGATTTATTTGGTCATCTCAACATCATGTCTATTGCCAAAAAGAAATATGTCTTAGTAATTGTGGATGACATCACAAGATACACATGGGTACATTTCTTACATTTCAAGGATGATGCAAGCAAATTTATTATCAATCATGTGAAAAATGTTGATAATGGTACTGAATGGAAGGTTAAGAAGATAAGGAGTGATAATGGTACTGAATTTAAGAATGCAGCAATGACAGAATTTTGTGAAGAAAAAGGTATCACTAATCACTTCTCTACTCCTAGAATTCCCCAACAAAATGGAGTTGTTGAAAGGAAAAATAGAACCTTAATTGAAGCTGATAGAACTATGTTAGAAGAAGCAAAACTTCCTACATATTTCTAGGCAGAAGAAATCAATACTGCTTGTTACATTCAGAATATTTCCATGGTCAATCAATCACAAGGCAAAACTCTATATCATTGATGAAGAAAGACAAGAAGACAGCAGTAAATTTTTTTCTTCATGTTTTTTGCTGTAAATGTTTTGTCCTAAGAAATCAGGGAGAAAATTTGGGAAAGTTTGAAGCCAAGGATGATGAGGCAATATTTGTTGGAAATGGAATAACAAATAAGGCTTACAGAGTCTACAATCTTAGATTAAACATTGTTATGGAATCTATATATGTAGTCTTTGATGACAAGAAAATTCAAGGGTTGTTTGATGAATGATATCATGACTCTTTGCATTTTGAGAATGAATCAACTGTTAATGGTGAAGAAAGTGATGATAATGTGGAAATTTCAATAAATCAAGCACCCAGAAATTCCCCATCAATTGATGTCAATACACCAATAGATAACTTATGAGTTGATGATCATCAATCGACTAATAATACATCAATTGATAATCCATCGATGGATAATAATTCTGCTCAACAATCCTCAAGTATAGTGTCCATCTCAGGGGGAGGGTTCTTAACTACTCAATCACATCACAATTATCATAACAATGTTAATGATCATGAAGCATCTTCCTTAAGGAAAAATTTATCACCACAAAGGAAATGGACCAAAAGTAATCCCTTTGAGTTGATTATTGGATATGCAAATGATGGTGTCAAAACTAGAAGTGCAACTCAAAATGAATACTTGTATAGTAGCTTCCTGTCTCAAGAAGAACAAAAAAGGATTGAAGAAGTCTTGAATGATCCTGATTGGGTAATAGCTATGCAAGAAGAATTGAATTAGTTTGAAAGAAATAAGGTATGGAAGCTGGTGCCCAAACAAAAGAACAAATATGTTATTGGTACAAAATGGGTATTCAGGAATAAAATGGATGAATCTGGTACAGTGATAAGGAATAAAGCAAGATTAGTGGAAAAGGGCTACTCACAAGAAGAAGACATAGATTTGATGAAACATTTAAGCCTGTTGCAAGGCTAGAAGCAATCAGAATCTTTCTAGTTTATGTTAATTTCAAAGTTTACCAAATAAATGTAAAGAGTGTTTTTCTCAATGGAGAATTAGAGGAAGAAGTATATGTGGAACAACCTCCTGGTTTTGTAAATCCTATTTATCCTGGATTTGTGTACTTTCTTCTCAAGGAACTGTATGGTTTGAAACAAGCACCTAGAGTCTGGTATGATCCACTGTCTAAATTCTTGATTGAGAATCACTTCACAAGAGGTATTGTTGATAAAACTCTCTTTCATAAGAATGTCAATGGTTCTATTATTCTTGTTCAAATCTATGTATATGAAATTATTTTTGGCTCAACTAATGAAAAACTTTGTCAAAAGTTTGCTAAGTTAATGCAGAGTAAATATGAAATGAGCATGATGGGAGAACTTGCCTATTTTCTTGGTTTGCAAGTCAAACAAGTTAAATATGATACTTTCATAAATCAAACTAAATATATTTATGATTTATTAAGAAAATTTGATTTAAATGCACGTTCTTCTGCAAAAACTCTTATGGCTAGTGCAACTAAATTTGAATTGAATATCAAGGAAGTTAAAGTGGACATTTCAAGTTATAGAGGCATGGTTGGCTCATTACTATATTTAACTGCAAGTATGCCAGATATAATGTTTGCTACATGTCATTGTGTTAGGTTTCAAACTGATCCTAGAGAGTCTCATTTGATTGCAATAAAAAGAATATTCAGGTATTTCAAAAGAACACCAAATCTTGGAATTTGGTATCCTGGAAATTCTAAATTTAATCTAATTAGTTCTTCAGATGCAGACTATGCAGGTTGCAAAATTGACAGGAAAAGTACAACAGACAGTTGCCAATTTCTAGGAAACAAGTTTGTCTCATGGTTTAGCAAAAATCAAAATTCAGTGTCTACATCCACAGTAGAGGCTGAATACATTGCTGCTGGAAGCTGTGTGCATAAGTGTTATGGATGAGGAATCAATTGTTTAATTATGGATTTAACTTGAGCAAAATTTCAATATTCTGTGACAACACAAATGCAATTGCTATTACTGAAAATACAGTACAACACTCAAGAACCAAGCACACTAACATAAGGTATCACTTCATTAGGGAACATGTAATGAATGGTACTGTTGAATTACATTGTGTACCTAGTGAAAGACAACTTGCAGACATTTTTACCAAACCATTAGATGAATCTACTTTCAATAGATTGGTCTGTGATTTAGGTATACTTAACTATGTTTAATCTTTTAAATGTCTAACAAGTTATTTATTTTAATAATTTTTAGAATTATAGTCATTGACTATGTTAATCTATTGATTTTTCCATAATCAATTGATAAACATTTTACATATCAATGGATATTTCTGAACCTATCGACAGATTAATATATATCAATTGATGATATATTTATTTATTGATGGATATTTGTAGTCATCAACAGATAAATATATCAATCGATGATATATTTGTCAATCGATGGATAATAGTTTTTGTCGATAGATACGTTGGTTATTAATCGATGACCTGGAATTTTTAGAGTCCATGTCATCAATCGACTTGTACAATATCTAGCTGTTGATTACTTATTTTATCAATTGATTAATACATACATCCCTGTATGTATGACAGTCGATTGCCAAAATTGGTAATTTCTACTTTTCATTTTTTTCCAATGGTTAATTGAGTTCTATTCTGAGAAAGAAATCGATTGAGACATCAATTTTTCTTCAAATATATAAATAGTGAGATTAAAATTTCTTTTAACTCTTACTTACATTTTCTAACTGATTGATACTAGAATCGATTAATATTGGTCATCAATTGATGTATAACTTAGACTGTCAAATTGTAATTATTTGAAGACAGTAAAATTGTACAAGTGAAGGATGATCAATTGATATAGAGGCATCAACGGATAAAAGAACAATTGATACAAAGTCAAGTCAAAGATTGAAGACCATCAACTGATATGAAGAACCATTGATTGATAATATTTATCAATCTATAAGTCAACAACTATTATCAATCAATGGATATCAAGATCAATCAAAAAAGAATATTAGTTGATGGATACAATGAAGAATCAATTGATATTCTTAACATCAAATTATCAATTGATAGGAACTGCACGGCAAGACATAAAGCATACTTATGGAATACAGTTTATACTGACTGTGAAGACTCAGAGTGAAGCTATCTTTCCAAGTCTGAAGACCTTTCTCAAAATAGAAAAAAGCAAAAGGAAATATAGATGAGAAACAATCGTAGGATAGATTAATTATTTTATACTCTTTTGTAGGAATTGTAAACATACTTGTGTTATATAAACAAGTGTGGTAGCATTGTTAGAAAAATAGACAAGTAAGATAATATCTTAGAATCAACTGTTTTTAGTTTGATAGCACTTTTGTAAGAACATTTGATTCATTTTCTAACATTGTAAAAGCAATTGAGTTTTAATAACCTAGATCATTTGAGCAAAAATATAAACGGATGGATAAATCAATCCATCAGTAATTTTAAACATCTTGTGCTTGTTCAAATACTTATCCTAGTTTTAATTGTTCTTAATTTAAATCTTCTCAAACATTATCAAGAAAACTCATAAAGTTTCAAAAATTAAATATTTGTATTCAACCCCCTTTCTACAAATATTGACATTGTTCTGGACAATGACAAAACTTTTTGCATCAACCCCCGTTCTTGGGATCTCTTTCAATCGTCCAAGCATTTACCATGAGTTAATTTGGTCCCGCTGGTCTGGTGTAGCTATTAATCTCGCATTGTTTTCTGCATTCTCCAGGGACTAACAAAGGAACTGGAGCATTTAGGCGTAGAGTTTCCTTGATCATCAACTTTCATCAACTTTAGATAACTCAATTCTTAAGCATCGGGTTCGTGTATTTTTGTCCTTTCCCTTAAGGAAGTGTCTCACTTCATGTTGTGCCTTCAACACTTGAGGGTTTCTCGTTAGCTGACAACATCCATTGAAATGTACGTAGTTGAAGTACTGTCAATCAGTTTCAGCCGTAAACATGTCCTGCATCATTTACATGTTTCTTTACAAGAGTGGACCTAGGATTTACTTCTAGCGAGATTTGGTAGAAAAAATTGATACAAAATAAAATATAAAGCTAAATTAAAAAAATAAATGGAATTAAAAACCAAGCAACAGGCATCCTTATATATTTAATTTATGCGAGAACATTTTTATATTTCACCTGTTTCCCTTCCTAAATTAGTTCGAGTCCTACTCTAGTAGAAAATAAATTAAAATAGAAAGTAAAAAATAGGTCAAATAAGAATCCAGCCCAATACACGATTAAAATTAAGTAAAAATTATCGTATTATGATGTCAATTTTTAGTGACGGACGAAGCTTTTAACAATTGCCACACACGATGATATACTGATATACATAGACCGTTCTCATGCTTTAAAATTTGAAAGAGTTGGTCATCTATTGCATTGCAACCAATATATTTAAAAGCTATTCACTTGACGCTATTGTAAGGAAACTTAGAAACGTATCCGAGTAGGGCCATATTTGAGAAAAGATGAAAATCAGAAAGAAAAAGAGGAAGCTTATTAATAACTGCATCATCCATTTTTTAGAATATAAACACATTACATGTTTCAAGTTCTAGTTCCTATCAGTTAGTGAATGTTATAGTGTGTTATTTAGGCAACTTAATTAACTATATAAGCCCATTTTAACATTACAATTTGTTTACACTTGACAGGTCATGACTCGTGCAAGTTCGATGCTTCAGTTGAATAAATGAAGTATATTGCAGAGGAAACCATGATATTTGCCTTGGGGTCTTGTGCAATTTGCAAATGTTTTCAAAACTTTAAACATTAGTATTTTCTTAAATGATATATACATCTGAGATTATTAAGTTGTAGATTATCAAGCAAAACTTGTAATGCTCAACCTCGGCTTGTCTCACTAAGATAATAAACTGAGTTCAAGTAGCTTCATTGCGAGCTTGGTAGCCAATTTCCACCATGCTCAGTATCGCCCTATCATAACGTGAATCTGAAGTTGTGCTCAACTCGTCTAAATTATAGATAAGTCACAGATTAATTAAGTCTTCACTGTGCTGAACACTGAGTTACTCCAGCTTATTTACAGCTCACAAGTGTGCAAGAAACTTAATAAAAGCTTGCATTCTAAATGATAAAATATTTATATATCATGACATAGTGTATATGAGATCGCTGATAAGCGGTCATCAAATTCCAGAAATCATGATAATCAAAATGGACATGTGATCAGTTTTTCTATAAATAAGAAGATGCAACAGATTCGTTTCAACTCTGTTCAACATTTTATATACATTGTAATTGTGGAGTATACTCGAGTATCCTAACTTCGTACTAAAAGAAGCAGCAGAACTGAAGTTCATAAATCCTGAACTATGCCAACTTGAGCTATGATACATGTTAAGTTACCATTTTTTCTGAATCCTCCAGGTGTTAGGAGAAGGGCTTAGTAGGATCATATAGTATTCTACTGACTACTATGATACATATCTTCTAGGCTTAATTATTTAAGTTGACTGTATGCTACTCATGCATGTAGNGCAGAACTGAAGTTCATAAATCCTGAACTATGCCAACTTGAGCTATGATACATGTTAAGTTACCATTATTTCTGAATCCTCGAGGTGTTAGGAGAAGGGCTTAGTAGGATCATATAGTATTCTACTGAATACTATGATACATATCTTCTAGGCTTAATTATTTAAGTTGACTGTATGCTACTCATGCATGTAGGAGTACCAACTGTTCTTGGTTTTACAACTTTCATGGAATGTCTTTATGTATTTGTTTCTGTCAATTCAGAAAATGTTATAGCATATTTCTGTCATGGTTCTTCTAATATACTGATGATTACCGAACAAACATATATACGGGCTAATATCATCTACTTATATCACTAAGTTGACTTTGAGCCATACATTTTGGTGCATTCCAACCGATCATTCAAATAGGATTGAAGTGTGCAAAGTAGGAATCAACATTAAGTAATTTTGTCAAGTGGCAGTGGCACCTTACTCTCCCCAACATCAAAATCTTGTGGTTTCATGTCATTTCACAGTTTCCAATCAAAATGATAAAGAAGCCGAGCCATTGGAAGCTCAAGTGTAGCCACTGCAAATCCAGTGCCAACACATATTCTCCTTCCGGCACTAAATGGAATGTTCTCGTAATTGGCTCCTATAAAGTCCCAAGGGTAAAAAACTTTTTGCATCAACCCAAGGTCCTGAGATCTATTTCAATCGCCCAAGCATTTACCATGTCTTTGGTTCCCCTGGTATGGTGTAGCTATTAATCTCGCATTGTTTTCTGCATTCTCTAGAGACGACTAATTAACAAGGGAACTGGAGCATGTAGGCGTAGAGTTTCGTACTTTCTTTGATCATTAGCTTAGATAACTCAATTCTTAAACATCGGGTTCGTGTATTTTTGTCTTTCCTTTACGGAATTGTCTCACTTCATCGTGTGCCTTAATCACATGAGGGTTTCTCGTTAGCATCCATTGAAGTGTAGCTGAAGTACTGTTCATCAGTTTCAGTCGTAAACATGTCCCGCATCATTTACATATTTCTTTACAAGAGCGAACCTAGGATTTACTTCCAGCGAGACTCGGTAGAAAAAATTTGATACAAAATAAAGTATAGCTAAGTCAAAAAAAAAATGGAATTCAAGCCAAATAACAGGTACTCTTCGTCCATTATCGTATCAGATCTTTTAACGAATTGGATTTTTTTTGAAGGATCCATATCCATTTATTTAGCTACGGATCGAATCGGATCGGATATCCAGCCTAACTCTTGTATTTTTAATTTATGCGAGTACATTTATTTCCCTTTCTAAATTCGTTTGGGGGCACTAGGATACTTGCGTACTCGTAAGTTATAACATTCAGGCTGGGGTGCCCAAAGCCACAAGCACAACTTGTTACTTGCGCACACTCGTTACGCATCATTTATGAAATACTGTAAGCTTGAAATTTTGTAAAACATGATTACCCAAGTGATTAAGAAATGTCGATTACATATTAATGGACGCGTGGCACAAGCACAGAAGTGCACACCTAACCCACACCCATTATTTCCCACTCCGCAAAGTATAAATCATCACCAACATAAAAATATGTATGAGGGATACGAATCATTACTTTCAGCTTTACTAGCTCCCTCCTTCGTACTAGGTGGGAATATATTATTCTGTTTCGGCTGTTATTTATAAGAAATTAAATTGTTTTTTTTTATACTCGTTGTAATTAACTTTTGAATATCAGTAGAATTTCTTTATGCGTGATTGGACTTTCAATCAAATTTTCTAATAAATCCAAATTCTTTGAGTCAAATACTTTCCCGTATAGATAAATGAGTGTGAACAATCAATTGTTCTTAACCACCTGCCTAATATTATCCATATTCAGTCGGTCGATCATGATATATGAACACAAAGATATATTGACATTGCTTACTCATGAAATTTGCAGCAATATACCTAGTCAATCTTAAAGTATCTCCAATGGGGTTGGCTATAATGATTGCCTAAAATAATATAAAATAATAGTTGACTAAAATTTATTAAATCTGTAACGTGTTCTACTCCAATGGGATTAACTATATTTTGAAAAATGTAATTTATTATTATTTTCAAATTCAAATGGTTATATTGCAACACTCAAGTAAATTTAAACTCATCAAATTCTAATGTGACTAAGACCAGAAGGGGATTTAGAACAAGAAAACCAATATAGCAAAAATGTAATTTTTCTACGTAGATATGATTTAAATGAAACAAAATGAAAACAATAAGTTCTGGTGGTATTGATCGCAGGCTCTGCAATTCTGCATATATTCGCATATATATATTCTCAGATACACAGCTAGTAAATCATTCAAGGCTGACCTGGAAGTTACTACAGATCTATAGCTCTTCTACAAATTTAGCCAAACAAATGTTGTTGGCTATAAATTTACCTAACAGAAATGGTGGATTGGAGATACTCAATTTCAAGCTGTTAGCTATATTTGCTACTGTTACTTGCGAGGTGGAGTTTTTTGCTAAAGGGTTGAAGCGGTTGGAGATACTCTTATGAAACATATATGACACTCCTTCTGCACAATTAAGTTGATCATCATAAAAGCTACTCTTAGGTTGAACAAGAGAATATAACACTTTCTCTTAATTCCTTATCTCTCCCCTCGTTCTGGGGACAATAACTATTGCTCCTTCCTAGAAACTAAAAAAAGCAAAAAATACATTGTATTTATTGCTGGATTAGATTTTTAGTAGTGCACTGAACTTTCTTATGTGTCATGCATTCGCACTTGTGCAACATGCACGTATATATGTTTACGTGTCCATCTGTTCGCTGCCGACTTTAAATTTCTGAATCGATGATTTAATATTATAAATTTCTAAATGCAAATTTATATTTTACATGAGTTATATCTATTGTTATTATTATTTGTAAAAGTTAATATTTCTGACAAAGTCACAACGTAAGTACGCATGTAGCATATTCAATTCTTGCAGCGAAGCCCTGCCAACAAATATCTTAAATTGTATTTTAGATAGTAGAAATTGTAAGAGGAGACATTACTAAAATACAAATTAGTAGTTGGTAGGAGAGTGTGTATAAATAGGGGACATATGGTAAGCGTTGATGTATTGCATTTCACTCTTAGAAAAGTGTTTGCCTCTGTTGTTTTCTCCCATCTTATATACTATAGTTTTGTATATTTGTATAGAAAAGGAAAAAAAGGGAATTAAAAGAGAGGAAGAGATGAGTTGTTTGGTAGTTGGAGTGAGTCCTGGAAATGTAGCAGTATATCATGGAAGTGATTTGAAGGTGTTGGATAGGAGAGTTAGGCTTGGAGAGTTAATATTGAGATGTGTTATTTGTATCTTGGCTTTTCTTGCTGCTCTTCTTATAGCTTCTGATACTCAGGTCAAGAAAATCTTTTCCATCCAAAAGAAAGCTCAGTTCACAGACATGAAAGCTCTTGTGTAATCCATCTCTCTCTCTCAGCCTCTCTGTCTCTCTCTCTGTCTCTCCATGCAGAACCCTTTTCCTTTTATATTTATGTCTAATAATGTTATTTGTGATGACAGATTCTTGGTGGTAGCCAATGGGACAGCTGCAGCCTACTCAGTGGTGCATGTGTTGAGGTGTATAGTGAGCATGGTTAGAGGAAGTGTGATCTTCAGCAAGCCCTTGGCTTGGGCTATTTTCTCTGGTGATCAGGTAAACCTTGCCAATTCTGTGTATTTGTGTCCATCAATCAACACTTCATGTTTGATATACTCAAGTACTATAGCATTACAGTGATATTTTATTTTCTCTTCCATATGTGTCAAATATGACAGCTTTTTATTCCAATAGTTGTCACCTCATACAAGATTGCTCAAATGATCCTCACATTAACTATTAAATATATATAACAAAAATAAAATACTCCTTTTATCTCATAATATTAGTCTTTTTTGAAAAAAACGTTGTCCCATAATAATTGTCAATTTGTATTTTCAATATTAAAAAAATCAAACTTACTCTTCTTTTTGTCATTTCTAATATAAAATTTATTTTATTTAGTATAATATAATTATAATAAATATGATACACACGGAAAATTATTGTACAATTAACATTTCTTAATATGCGTTATTTTTTCAAAAAAAACTATTAATATGAGACAAATGGAGTATAATAGAAGATGTAATACATGTACATGCATTTTATATCAAGTTTGTTTTATATTAATTTTGAAGAGGTGTCAAAAATTAATAACCCTTTTTAGTATTCTCGTAACACCCTTGACTACGATAGAGTGGGAACCAATGTTAGATGGACTCGGCTATGCTCTGATACCATACTCGCTAAGTAACCTGTTTCAGAACTTTTTAATAATGGTCATTATGAAATTTGAAACGATAAAAACACTAATGGGGCGATGCTCTGATACCATACTCACTAAGTACCCTGTTTCAGTACTTCTTTTAAGAATGGTCATTATGAAATTTTAAATGATAAAAACACTAAGGTGTGATGTACTCCGTAGTCGGTAAGAAATTGAAAGATGAGGAGCACCTATTTAATTGCATATCTATACTTGTATACAGCGGCTCCGTCCGATTCATTTGTTTATATTTTATAAAGGGTGTCCGACATGTATTTTAAATTATATATAAATTATAGTTTCATAATATATTTTAAATTTTTTTTTCCTGAATACAAATTTAAACATTAAATTTTTATTTAGAGAAAAAAAAATTAAAAAGTAAATTATGGAACTATACTCTATATATAATTTAAAATACGTGTCAAACACCCTCTCCTAAATATAAACAAATCAGTGGGAGTGAACCAGTTAGACATCATTATGATTTACGGTAGACTCTGGAATCCACCACACTTTTAGCCCACTGCTTCACAGAATATTACTGTACTCATTTGCCTTTTGTTTGGAGCATATTAAGGGTGTTTGATTTAGTTTATAAGTAATAAATTACTTTTTAAAAAAAAGTATTTTCATATTTTTTTTTGAAAATTAATATTTATTTTAGAAATTTAAGATCAAATCTTATTTTCAAATTTGAAAATAAATTACTTATTTTCAAAAAAAATACATATATACCAACTTTTTCAGCTTATAAGTCCAGACAAACGGGACCTAATTTGTTTTGTACTATCAGTATATATACCATCTATTTTTAGCAAATCTTAAAAGCTTTAATTTTGTCGGACGTTGTTAAATTGTTTATTCTAATCACTAACCACTTTATTGCTATATTGTTAACTTTTATATTTAATAAGTCATACATGTAAAAAATAAATTTATTTAAACCTATAGTAACTTATACATTAATGATTATTTTTCACTTCTGAGTGATGAAACTACTTTTCACTTAATAGGGTTATTTACTTAATTACAGTACTTTGCAGAAATTATTCCGCAATTCCAAAATAATAATCGTTTTGATTTTAAAATTTTATTAAGTTCGACTCATAATTAAGGTGAGAAGAAAATATAATTAGACTCATTATTAATTTTAAAATTTTATATCAAATAAAAATATAAATTTTAAACTCTTATTTAATATAAAAAGTTAAATTTTATAATAAATCTAACTATATATTTTTGCACTTTAATATATGTCCTAAAAATCAAAAAGACTACTGTATTATTTTAGAACGGATGGAGTACTTGTAGTTAGATACTCGTATTAAATTTGTAGGGCAAAAAGTGCCAAAGTACTACGACATTAATATTTACAATTCTTCCAGTTGACTTGTGGAACTTAAGTGTAAATTGTGTACGTTGAAATCACAAATGGTGTATTGATGGCTGCTGCTGTTGTGATGGGTGTTTTGGATTACTACAGAGTTTCTCAATGACCACATTTAAATCAGTACAACCAACACCATATTCACAAGACAGTAATATAATGGCTACCAAACTTACAATAACATTTTATTGAATTCAGTTGCTGTTGAAGAAACATCTTAATGAACTAATAATCCACTTGGTTGTACTATTAGACATCCCTTTTGGTCATGATAATATTGAAAAGATAATGTGTTAAGTCATGCAAGCTCTGTCTTGAAAATTGCAAATCAATTGCTCGAAATCTTGTGGATGTTTATATGGAAATCTTATCGATTATATGTTTGCTCTCGAATCGTGCCAGATAATGTCATACTTGTGCTTAGCAGCAACTGCATCAGCCACACAAAGTGCATTGTTCGCAAAATTGGGAGAGCCGACGTTACAATGGATGAAGATATGCACAATGTATGGCAAATTTTGTAACCAAGTTGGGGAAGGAATAACAAGCGCTGTAATTGCGAGCATAAGCATGGTTATCCTTTCTGCAATTTCAGCTTTTAGTCTATTTCGATTGTATGGGGGAAACAAGGACAAGAACAATGCAAGATGGTGAAATTGCTGTTGTTTTTCAAGGGATCAATGTTAACGAAATCTATTTGTCTCTTTAATGTCCACCGGAGCATGACACTAAATATGTGTACCTTGATCATTTGTCATACATAGGTGGACAAAAGTGGGACTTTTATTATGTAGAATAAAACTTGATGTTTGGCTTTCAGAGGTTTGTGTTTAGTGTTCATAGATTTATCTATCATATGGATTAGCCGAGTCTAATGCCCGATTTTCTTCATTAGAAGAAAATNATATGGATTAGCCGAGTCCAATGCCCGATTTTCTTCATTAGAAGAAAATGCAAGGCCTGGTGACAAACCATTTTTAATCTAATAGTTCTCTCGACTGAGAAGATAAGGCTTTCTAAAAATTGTTTCGAACTTGTACTTTAAATCTAGCTATAATTGGTACCTTAATTTATTAACTTGTTAAATCTTCCATACTCGCTGATACAAGTGAGCTAATGCCTCATACCTTGGCCTTGGAGGACTGATCAAGCTGATGTAGCACTTTTACACACTTGCCTGAGCTGATACTGAAATAGTATACACATACCCGGCCTAGAACTGCAATTTTTCTACACTCATCAGGCTGATACTGGAGCTTTGTATACAGTAGCCTGGTGTCTGGCTATTTTTTTCAATTGTGCTATTTGGATGTTTAACTTCAAATTGTACTAAAAAGGGCCAACACCCAACAATTGACACTAAATTTATTTAGAGCCTTCTTTAAAAGGGAGGTATAGAAAGCATAAATGGGAGAGGTTCTGGTTTGTGGGCATACTTCACTTATTTAGAGAGAAATATCCGAGTCAATTGTATATAACAAAACATTACACTCCATACATGAATTCCAGGACTGACTAAATCAGAAAATTTTGAAACCGATTTATTTCTGAAAACTGTATAGAACTTATTCCGCCCTTTCCTTGAGACACGACCATATGACTGAGAGAACATCAGGCTGTGGCTTTACAGGAACCCATGTATTGTTAATCCAGTCTTTAGCAACTCTTAAATCCTTGCTGTGAAGAATCCGGAACCTACACTCACCTAAACTTGACAAAAGTAACTTGTTAGACTAATGTTTGAACCAGGAAATCAGAACCACATGTATATTAATTTGATATTATTGCGATTCAACTTATGAGTTTTGACTTATGAGCAAAGTAATTCATCTTTCCAGTCCTTAGCCATTAGTAATATGATTGCCCCTGGATCGACAATCGTTTTTAAAAATGGTCAATCGCAGGAAGTTAAATACTCACTCATATATGCCTTCGCCGAGGCTTTATTCTTTCAACCTCTTATTATATATATAGATAAAGAGGTTTCAACTAGGCTATAAGCTAAGGGACCAGTTCACAGTGTGCATAGTTCTTAAAAGACAATGATAGGACAATAGATATGAAAAATGTATCTAGGCTTCCAACTAAGCATACCAGGTAAGAAAACATGGTAACTATCGTTGTTGCTACTGAGGGAGACTCCAGTAAGAACAAAACTTTCCCACCAGCCATTGTTCCACCAT
>QRFB01014735.1:6034-18730 GCA_008931105.1 Oenanthe javanica
TTCCTCCTCAGCGCAGCTCTGTCAGACTTGGGTATCCCATAATCAAATGTCAGCTCTTGCATGGGAGGAATGTGCCCAATTGAATAAAAACCAATATGAAGATACGTTGTATTTCCATTATCTCTCAAAACTGGCTGCCAGAAAACATTTGGAGAACAGCTATGGTTCATAAAGCGAGCCACATTCCCACTATCCTTAGCACTGATAACAAGGGGGAAGGGGACTTCTGCAGACCCATCAGAAGTATAGTCTAGTGGAGGATACACCCGAGTAGCATCAAATATATAATCTTCGTGTTCCCTTCCAAGCTCCATCGCACTGGATGTATCAATAACATCTCCAGCATACTGACAAATAAACAGTCCACTGCGGATGGGATCCCAAGATCTAAGGCCCCAACCTTTATCTTTTGTTCTGAACACCTCCAGCCGAACTTTTAATCCTGCTTGAGACACCCGGTTTCGGCAAGTTGGAGGGCATGAGCAAGAAGAACCACACTCGTGTATCAAGGATTTGTAGCCTAGAACTACGCCAAGTGAGTTATATGGAAGAAAACCTCCATTCCTTTGAACGCAGGGGCAATTTGCATCACCAGCTTGGCATTCACCACGGCAAGCACAGCCTGATGAAGGAATGGGTAAATCAAATGGTTTATCATACCTAAGAGTAGAAGAATATGTGAAATATGCTGGACCCTTTTCATCATCTACGTCATTTACAAGAGATACTGGAAGACTTTCTACCCCTGAAGTAAGGTCAGGCAGGATAACCCCAATCCTTGTACCAGATCCCGCCTTCCATTGTTCAATTGATTTCCATAACTTAAACGCTTCAGGCTGACCAGGTACTCTAACAAACTTGTACTTGAAAACACTATAACCACCTTTTACTTTCTCTACCCATGACTCGTGCACTTTATAAAGGCCGTCATAAATGTATATCTTCCCATTTCCATTATATACATCCTTCACCCCCCTTATAACTCTAACAACATTAGCCCGATGCAAGCTCTTTTCCAAAGCAAGGTTACCCCTTTCAAGTTTCTGATCAAATATTTGCCCATCTTTCCTTTGAACTCCACCTTGCCCGCTATAAATCAGTACATCCCCATCCTCACCATCATCTTCATATCCTCCTGACGAAACAACACTGACGGCCACAGGTTCGTCATCAGCAGAGAGTTTAACAGTCATATAATCTATACCGGCCATAGTTGGGGCATGCATTCCTACCATACACATTTCCATCCTGAAAAAGAATATATCACCTACTCCAACTCCAGGTACAGTTCCAACCCTCTTCGTGCTATTTGTTCTAGCCCCCTTTGTCATTAAAGTTGTAGCAGCCTTTAAGTCTGGACGATTAGTACCCCCAGGAATATCCTCCTTAGCTTCACATATCTGAAAAAGTCTTCTTCGAAACAGGTTATAAGTCAGGAGTACTCGTGCAACTAACTCCTTATTCCCATCAGCTTGCTGATGCAATTCCAACCCTGTAAGCTTGAATGCTCTCAAGAACTGATCAAGAGTATCATCGATATTTACTTCAATTGATGACAAATTAGCTGGACCCTTTGCCCTCTTTTGAGAGTTGTCTTGTGCAGTTCTGCCCTTTCGGGGCCTGCCCTTTGTTTTGGATGGGCCTGGCCCTGTATCTCCATTAGTATATTGTGTCTCTGGGGTTCTAAAAGAATTTAACGGCACTGGTGACGGTATAGCATTAGCAAAACCAGAAGCCCTTTGTGAGTCATTTCCAAAAGCAAAAGGGTGAAAGGGTGCACCCCCAGGAACAAAAGGACCGGTTGGAGGGACACCTGAGAATGGGGCAGACTGAGGAGATGAGCCCATTTGGGGTGAAAATATTGGTTTAAGACTTCTTAATGGTTTTACATCCAAAACCCTAGACTTGTCAATAGGGCCTGTAGGATTAGAATCTGAACCTCGTTCCATTGCTCAGACACTTCTTCTTTGACTTTCAAAGCTAAACAGATCACAGATGTCAACTTCCAATACACAACAAAGTACTGAAAATCCTTCAACACCCTCCTGCCCAATTATAATCTTCTTCTACACATGCAAGAAAACAAAGTATAGATCAAAATACTAAAATTGACTAACCAAAATATTAG
This sequence comes from Oenanthe javanica, assembly GCA_008931105.1. Lineage (NCBI taxonomy): Eukaryota > Viridiplantae > Streptophyta > Magnoliopsida > Apiales > Apiaceae > Oenanthe > Oenanthe javanica. Next base: position 8,163 of record QRFB01014735.1, read on the forward strand.
ACCCTCAACCGGAGAAGGTGCAAACTTTAGGGAAATAACAGGCCAACACTACTACTTAAAACATGCAAACAGAAGATAAAACTCAAAATCTCATAAATTAGATAGCTTTACAAAAAAAAACTAGCAAAGATGACACACACATCAAATTACAATAAACTAACTAAACAACATGTTAAACCCCGAAAATTGAGGAAAAGGTGCAAACTTTAACCATATAACAACTCAAACTCAAAGATACTAAGCAAACAGAAGGAAAGAAACTCATAATATAAATCTTAATAAATCAAATTAACCCAAACAAATGTAACACCTACACAATGATCATAGACCATGACAAAAGCTGCAAACTTTGACATAAAAACAGGCTCAAACTACTTAATGCAACAAGGGAATTAATTGGCTCAAACCCCCTCAAAATCTCACATGTAGTTGTGTCAATTGGCTTGATGAAGCCAAGAAAACAAAACCCTAGAAATTAATTGAACCACAATCAAAATTAACAATAAATGACTACCCAAATCAATTCAAATAAATATGAAGCCAGCAGAATATCAGAGACCCAGAGCAAATAAAAAGCATAAAAATTAAATTTAAAAAAAATACGAGATCAACAAAATGATTAGTAAAACACAAAGGGTAAAAGAAAAGATAGCTAAGAAAGTCTTCAATTACAGTAAAGAAACAAGATCTTGAATTAGACAACACACCTTGTAGGGTCACTGGAGTCGTGTTGTAGAGAGAAGCAAAGAGGAGAGTGAAATGAAGAGACTTTTTTTGTGTTGAACGCACACACAATAAAGCTCTGTTATGTTTTTGTGTTTGGTACTGCGTGTCACAATTTGGAAAGCCTTAAATGGCATACTAAAAAAAAGCGATTCAAAACATTACATCGTGTAGAGTTTTTAATAAAAAAAATCTCCCCAAAACATTACTTTAAATTACGTTTTTTAGCCTAGAACTCAAGATAAAGTAGCGTTTTTATCCGAAAAAAATTATAAAAAAAATAAAAAAGTATAAAACGCTACACGAAATAGCGTTTTTCCCCCGAAAAAAATTAAAAAAAAGTGCAAAACGCTACACGAAATAGCGTTTTCACCCCTTTTCCAGCACGCCACACTATGTAGCGTTTTGGAGTGCTATTTAGTGCATGTTTGGTTGAACTTATAAGTCAGCTTATAAGCTGAAAAAGTTGGTATATACGTACTTTTTCTGAAAATAAGTAACTTATTTTCAAATTTGGAAATAAGATTTGGTCTTAAATTTCTAAAATAAATATTAATTTTCAAAAAAAATATGAAAATACTTTTTAAAAAAAAAAAACTTATTACTTATAAGCTAAGTCAAACACCCTTTTAGAGTCATTGTTACGAGTTGTGCTATTTAGAGCATTTGCTCCCCAAATTATGACATACGGGTCTTTTCTCTTATGTTTTTCGTTTATATACATGTGTACTTGAGTACTGATTCATTTTTTAGTTCAACTCAACGGGCGAACACTTCTTTTTTGTTTACAATTTATTAGATTTTTTTTAAAAAAAATGTTTTTCGATAAGCGTTGGGTTAAAACATTTTTTATAAAATATTTTTAGGAAGAAAATTGATTTCACAGCCTTTTAAGTACAAGAAAAATTACAAAAAAAACACGTTCCATTTTATTAATACTATTCTATATAATTTGAGATTTTAATATTCGATTTTTCATCTATACAGCCCTAATAATTTATGCGAATTTCTTAAATACTAATGGGCCAAACATGGTGGCCGTTTGGGGTTTCTTAAATTTAAAATAAGTAACTTATTTTATTTTTATTTTTACATATTTTCATATTTTTTTTAAAGATAAATATTTATTTTAGAATTTTAAAATCAAATATTATCTTCAAAATAAAAAATAAGTTACTTATTTTCAGAAAAAGTACATGCATCCCTACTTTTTTTCAAAAATAAGGGCTTATTTTTGAAAAAAATGGGTTGCCAAACAGGGCCATGAATGGTACTATAAGAAGGTCTGAACTGATTTGAAAAAATAGAGTAAAGTGCATTTCGTGTACCTGTACTTTTTGTGTCAGCTCAAATTAGGTACTGATTTTCTAAAACTACTATTTTAGATATTAACATTTAAATTTTGTTATAAAAGGTGTATTCCCGTCAGTTTTGTTTTAAATTTGCAAACACATAAATGTGTCTGCAAGTGACGGGAATACACATTTTATAACAAAATTTAAATGTTAGTACATAAAGTGATAGTTTTAGAAGGTCAGTATCTAAAATGGTCTGACACAAAAAATAAAGGTACACGAAGCGCACTTTATTCGAAAAAATATAAAACAATGGACTAGTAGAATAACTATCCCTTCAAGATGAGACCTTAGGCACAACTAAAAATATTGTTTTAATTATATTAAATGAGACTATTGATTGATCGGTAATGAATTCGAATAGGTGACTAACCCCTTAGATTTTAATTGAAATTTAATTAATTATATATATATATACATACTTTAATTAAAGTATTTTATATTTAATTAGATTTTAAGATGGATTATAGTTAATGAGTTGGTTAATATTTAAATAAATGNATTAATATTTAAATGAATGCTTAATCGTGGATGTATATCTCTGTATTTTATTTAACAATTTTTGTGTCATATTTGATGACCTTTTGTACATATACAAGGGAGTGCCATGTATGATGAATTTTTGACCATATGTGATGGTATATTTTAGTGTCCTTGAAAGGTATTGTAGTATCATTTATGATGATTAATATATACCACATGTGGAGTTAGTTTTTTAAATTTTAAATTTAAATTATTAATAATATTTATAATTATTATATGTTATTTAATCATTATAAATAAAAATTATAGTAATTATATTAATCTTTATATTTTATTTAAATTATTGTCTAAACAAAGGGAATCCTTTGGTTAGAGTTTATATTTTAACCAATATATGATATATTTATTTATAATTATATTATTATATTATTACCGCATATAGTATATAATGTTAAATTTTATAATTATATATATGTATATATATAATTATATATATTCATTTTCCTTTTATTTATGGATTGATATGTTTTTTGTTTGTTTTTCTTTCTTTCAGGATGCTTTGATAAATTTGTGTTTTCTTCTCACACACTAAAATCTTATCATCTAAATTTTCTCGGTTATCTTTGCATGTTCGANGTTATATTATTACCTCATATAGTATATAATGTTAAATTTTATAATTATATATATGTATATATATAATTATATATATTCATTTTCCTTTTATTTATGGATTGATATGTTTTTTGTTTGTTTTTCTTTCTTTCAGGATGCTTTGATAAATTTGTGTTTTCTTCTCACACACTAAAATCTTATCATCTAAATTTTCTCGGTTATCTTTGCATGTTCGATATTTAGATAATAACTTTTTTGAATGAAAGGAACTCCTTACTCTGAAATATTATATTTCGATACAATTCATATACAAATTTTGTATTTTTTATAAAAAAATCCAATGTTTATTTATTTATTTATAACTTATTAATTANTATACTAAAATCTTATTATCTAAATTTTCTCGGTTATCTTTGCATGTTCGATATTTAGATAATAATTTTTTTGAATGAAAGGAACTCCTTACTCTGGAATATTGTATTTCGATACAATTCATATACAAATTTTGTATTTTTTAATAAAAAAATCCAATGTTTATTTATTTATTTATAACTTATTAATCAATACAAATTTGTACCATGTGCGATTTTCGGTATAAATAATCACACAGATATTGTAACATTCATATTAAGTAAAATATCCTTTGCTTTTAAAATTGTTCCTTTATTATACTGATACTGTAATATATTAACTATTAATTAGATCAATTATGACAGTAATAAATAATAAAATCTTCTACAGTATAATGTTAATATGTTTATTTGTGGTATACCTGTGAGATTCACCATTAGTAAACACTAACACACACATGCACTGAGTTTACTTGAACATATGGGTTTGAATTGCTTCAAAGCAATTTCAATTTGGACTGAAAATTGATCTAATCCCTGCTTCTGCGATGATTAATTACACATACACACAATACTTGTATGTTTGCTTGCTAAGTCACTCCAGTTAGTTTTTTTTTCTTTTTCTGAAAAGTCGACCATAAATTATATTGACATCTGACAATGATTTATATATATATATATATATATATATTTATCTGCTACATTAAAATATCCTTGACAGAGAGATATCGATTGTTGTATTTGTGAATAATTATTTTTTACTTTTAAAAAATGTTTATTTATCAAACAGTATCCCTGACAGAGTAATATTTTTCATGTATGGACCGGAGGAGCTCGACTCGTCAAGTGTTGTATAATTTGGTCAAACAGTGTTACTGCGCTGCTCTACTCAATATCGGCCCTGAGTGTTAAAAAAAATTTGTCACCATTATAAAATTTTCGTAACAAAATCTGGGAACTCTGCTATTAATATTAGATACTAATCCGTCATGACTTTAAAATATGTTTCTTTTTCTATTTATTAATTAAAATTTATTTTTTTTGATTTCAATTTCTAATAATTGATTTAATTTTTGATTTTTATTTTCATTTCTGAATTATTCCATAAATATACCGGAATAATGCCCTGTCCGATAACTTGTATTAATTTTCAACTCGCCAATGATTATATAATAATAAAAAAATTTCAGACGTGGATGAGATAAAGATAAGCGAGATAAGCCCTGAAGAGGATGAGTATCTTGAAATATAAAGAAAGAAAAAAATGACATAAGTGGGGTACACATGTACATATAAACAAGTACATGTTTGACACATTCAAGGAACAAGTGTGTAGGTTCCGGCTAAAACCCCTCAATGCAAGTGCAAGCAGCAGCATACGTGAAAGCAAAGACATACTAGTACTTGCTTACATAAAAACCCAAACACAAATATCATCAACAAAAGGAGTATAGATAGAGTGAGAGACGAGTGATTCATCATTCCCCACTGCCACTGCTCCCTCCATCACTCTAATACAACTATATATATCCCATCCATATACTCCACCGCTTTTAACCATACCTCCCCTCCCCCCCTTCACCCTTCTCTGTATATACTTACATATTTCGTATATGTATACGTGAATCTTTTTCTTCCTACCTTTCTTTATTTCTCCCACACATACTATTTCAGGATTTTGCATAGTTGGCTCCTTTCTTTCTCAGGTAATTTCTTCATCAGTCATCACACTCCTTTTATTATCTCTATGTTTTTGTACTTTACTCTTTCTTTTTTTTTTTATAGCTAATTCTTGTTTTTGTCTTTTTAAATGTTTGTTCTTCTGTAATATATTGTACTGTAAAAGGGACTTGAAGATAAATGGTGAGATGATATTTTATCAAAATCGAATTTTGTCCCTGTTTCTTGCTTATTTTTTTATTATAGATGTCATCATCATTTGTATTAAGTTTGTAACTAGAAACCTCTCTCTCTCTCTCTCTCTCTCTCTCTCTCTCTCTCTCTTACCTGCCCTTGTCAACAATATAATTAAATGTATCATTATAATACTCTGATTGTTTTGGCATCGAACTCAACTGTTGCAACTTGGGACAACCATATTATTGTGTCCATAATTCTGATGATTTAGGTGGTTGTTTTCTGTTTATGCTTTACTACTTTTTTGATATTTGATCGTTTTGCAACTGAAATTACCTTGATTCTTTTTTGCCTATATAAGCCTGTGTTTCCGCTGAATGCTGTGAGCAGGAAGAAATGGGTTCCGGTGGCTGTACCTCTTACACTGTTCTACTTTGCACTCTCACTGGATTGTGTACTTTGAATCAATGTTGTGGGATTGGTGTAGAGACAAACCTGACTGCACAATTAATTGTAAATGCTTCTAAGGTATCTGCTAGACAGATACCACAAAATCTCTATGGCATATTCTTCGAGGTAGTTTTTTTAACGCACATTAACAAGTTCTCGTATCTTCTGCATTTCATTGTGTTGTTTATAAAAGGATCCGAATGTTTTCGATTCATTTTTTATTACTGGTTGGTATCTGGAATATGAACTCTCACACAGTTACAGCCGAAATACCAATATATCTGCATAAATAGTCATATTTTTTTAGCACCATTGATCAAATATCCTTATATATTCGCCAATATATTGTTATTCCATCCATATCAGACTTCTTTTTGACCTCTTTTAGGATGCGTGATTGTATACCATATAGCTACCCATCCAATATATTTGAAGTTATTACGGTGACATCTTATCCTATAAATGATTTATCAAAATGTTTAAATAATATGATCCTATTAAGGCCTCCTCCCAACACCGTAAGGTTTTGGGAGCGTTGGTTACTTAACAAAATAGTAGTGTACATATCTTAGTGCACTAGGCTTTTTGTAAGGAATTACTACCCTTTATTGTATTTGTATTGCCATTGTTAAGCAGAATTTGTAAGTCTCTAGGCATGTATGCTTTCACATGCTGGCCTTACAAAGTGTTGATATTGGAAAATGACATTCTCTTGGTGTTTTCTTGCAGGAGATCAATCATGCTGGGGCTGGTGGCCTGTGGTCAGAGCTCGTAAGCAATAGAGGTATCACCAAATTCCCTCGACTAAATTCATATTATTCAAAGACACTGCATGTTATAGCCTTTTTGTCTGGTTACTTATTAATTCCGACGTGTTCCCGAATGCAGAAGCATTACACAATTCGATTAAGTTTATTTGCTTAAAGTTGTTTATACATTATAAAATATATATAGTCCCTGTATCAGGCGGTCATTCCCCAGTACCAAAATATATAGTCCCTATATCAGGTGGCGATTCCCCAGTACCAAATATATAGTCTGATCAGTTTTTGTAAACTCATATAACGTTGATCAGAAACTTTTCATACTTGTCTGTCATGCATTTCTTGTGAACATATCGAGGAACCCCAATGTTGATAACTAGAGCTTGTTGCAGTGAATTCTGTTTGCAGAAACATCATAGCAGGCATATAACTATAATGGTGAACAACACAATACATATATCCATATAGCTAGGTGTGCATTTTGCACATTTCTTTGATGTTCTAGTATTTTCAAATATCATGCAGCTCTGTCTCATTTTCCCATTAATGTTCCGAAGAATTAATTAGTAGTTTAAGGCATATTGTGAAGAAAATTTGGTCCAGACTTGAGAAATATACTTCCATTATTTCGTGTATATATATCAATATTTTGATTGTTCTTAAGTTGGAAAATACTAATAGAATCTGGATTACAGGTTTTGAAGCCGGGGGCCAGAACATTCCTTCAAATATTGATCCTTGGTCTAAAATTGGGGATGATTCATCTTTAGTTGTATCAACAGATCGCTCATCATGCTTTGATCGTAATAAAATTGCACTTCATATGGAGGTGCTCTGTGATAGCGAAGGTCCTAAGATCTGTCCTACTGGAGGAGTTGGTATATATAATCCTGGATTTTGGGGGATGGTAATTCCTTAATCTTAATCTGAGATGACTTGTAACAGTGAGTTTCATTTGGCATATTAGAACGAACACATCAATTATTATTAGAACCGTATTTTACTACCCTACCAAAAAATTCTAGGAAGATACTTTTTTAGATATCAAAATTAAAAAGTCCAATAAGTTTGTATCTTATTGCACTCGAGCCTTTTGTAGATTGGTTTTATTGTGAATTGTTATATAATTAGAACCATCTTATTTTTAAATATGGATATTGAAAAATTATGTTCCTACCTATTTCCAAGGATGTGTTTTACTACACCTAGCAAGGACTGATTTTTGAATCTTTGTAATGAGTTTTTACAAGCCTCTGCAGTTTATCTATGCGAACTAACTAATTTTTTNTGAACTAACTAATTTTTTTTTTTTTGCCATTCTAAATTTCTTACTTATTTATCTTGCAGAATATAGAACAAGGGAAGAAGTATAAATTNCGAACTAACTATTTTTTTTTTTTGCCATTCTAAATTTCTTACTTATTTATCTTGCAGAATATAGAACAAGGGAAGAAGTATAAATTGGTTCTGCATGTTCGTTCCTTGAATTCAATTAATCTATCTACATCTCTGACCGACTCAACTGGATCACAAACACTGGCTTCAGCTAACATTTTGTGCGTACATTAATCACTTCATACAGTTTTGCTTATCCAAGGATGTGATAAAGTCTAGCCTAGGTTTAAGTAGCTATTTTTTGCAGAGCTGATGATGTTTCAAATTGGACTAAGGTGGAGGTTTTATTAGAAGCCAAAGCAACTGATCATAATTCAAGGTTGCAGTTGACAACCACCCAGAAAGGAGTTATATGGTTTGATCAAGTGTCATTAATGCCATTGGATACATACAAGGTATGTGCTTATTTATATACATCATTCTTAAAGTGATGGTTACAGAAAATTATGTTACACAATAAGCCCTTCCGTAGTCATACAATATAAATTGTTTAGTAATCATGTAGTTTTCAAGTTAACAAACTTTGAAAGTATGGTCTAAGAATATCCTTTGTAATTTGGAAATATGCACCATTTTTGATAAAATAAATCCTTGACAGCCTTATTTTTGGCACAGGGACATGGTTTTCGCAATGATCTTTTCAAAATGGTAGCTGATATGAAACCAGGATTTATCAGATTTCCAGGTGATTATAAATTTAACATGACGTCCCTTTTCATTTTTGCTTTGACTTTTCCTTCATTTTTATCAGATTTTTGTTTCTTATTTTCGGTGAGGGTGGGAAAGAAGAAAGGGTATACATATGCCTGTAGAATGTAATGTGAACCTCTGTGTATAAACCATCGGTGTGTAATCTTCAATTTGCTTTCCTCTAGGTGGTTGTTTCGTTGAAGGTGAATGGTTAAGAAATGCTTTTCGCTGGAAAGAAACTGTAGGTCCATGGGAAGAGAGGCCTGGACACTTTGGTGATGTTTGGAACTATTGGACTGATGATGGACTAGGGCACTTCGAGTTTTTCCAGGTTCCATCAACTCCTTTGGTGAATGCCTAATGTTAGTTGGGTGAAGAACATATTCGCTTGGGTCAATGTTTATAATATATATGTTTTGCAGCTGGCCGAAGATTTGGGTGCTGTACCAATATGGGTATTCAACAATGGTAATTTGCACATTCTTTCATTACTGTGAAAAGTCTATCTTTAATTTTCGACCTGTGAATGTATTTGTCTTCAATTATTTTGCCTTTATCAATCTGCAGGAATTAGCCATCAGGACGAAGTTGAGACATCCAACATTTTACCTTTTATTCAAGTAAGTCCCCTGCTGAAGTATATGCTTTATACTCCAGAAAATTAGTTTGATCCACAGAGCATGTGGACTTGCAAATTCGTACAGAATCAATTTGATTTTCGGAGTAGTGAACTCTTAATTTCTTTTTTATCCTACTCTTAAAACAAGGCGGTATGATTAAACTATCCCGTATCATGTTTGAATCTGTTTATACTACTTTTGACCAAATAAATTGAGAGGAAGAGAAAATAAACTTTATTGTACTTGTAATCTTGAGTTAGAACTATTGGAACTACTCAATATCTTGCAAAATATGGTCAGTCCTCGTGGTGGTGGTGATGAAAATATATGTTGTCAGGAAATACTCGACGGTCTTGAGTTTGCTAAAGGTGATGCAAATTCAACTTGGGGTTCTGTCCGGGCTGCAATGGGACATCCAGAGCCTTTTGACTTGAGATATGTTGCTATCGGAAACGAGGACTGTGGGAAAAAGTACTACCGTGGTATGCATGATTTCTGTTTTTTACATTGCATTTTATGAACTTTAGCTTAAGATCATTATTATATTGAAATTTTTTGTATGAGTACATTTAAATCCCATATGATATTGAATGGGATACAACATCTTATCCTAGCAGTAAAATCTAGAAACTTACCAATCCATTTCACAGAAAACATGAATTTGCAAATGGGATGCAAAATATATATACGTGTGTGTGATTGTGAGAGCTTTCTTTATCTTCTTGTCAGGGAATTACCTCAAGTTCTACAATGCCATTAAACTCTCTTATCCCGACATTAAATTGATCTCCAATTGTGACGGATCTTCTACGAAATTAGATCACCCAGCTGATATGTATGATTATCATGTGAGATTCTTACCTCACTATAGTTTCCTATGTTGACTGCATTGATAGTACCATTAAATGTATGATAAATGATAATAATTTGTTCCTGTTGAATCCCATGATCAGATTTATAGTGATGCAAACCATGTGTTTTCACGGGCTAATGCTTTTGATCGTACATCACGTAGTGGCCCAAAGGTAATAATGCTTTCTCATATATGCATGTTTCTAATTTGCAATTTGGTGTGCCTAATTTGCTTTCTATTTAAACTCTTCGTAATAAAACGTTGCATCTGAAGCATCTTTGTCAATGAATGACTGCAGGCATTTGTGAGTGAGTATGCTGTGACCGGAAAAGATGCTGGACAAGGAAGTCTGTTGGCATCACTGGCAGAAGCTGGATTCCTTATTGGGATTGAGAAGAACAGGTTTTTGGATT